>FIZU01013734.1:0-10105 GCA_900064475.1 Pseudococcus longispinus | reverse complement strand
TATTGGAGAAAAGGGCACTAAAATCAAATAAGAGGAAAAAATATCGCTTATGTAATTGAAATAATTTTTTGAACTGACTCTGACAATTATTATAACATTTGATAGTACCAAATCGAAATTGAAAAAAAATATATGAAAAAATTGGAACTGATCTGGATCGAGTATTCTAATTTATAAAAATATAGCATATGCGTTGAAACACTCATTAACATTCGGAAACCTTAAAAAAAACACAAACGGAGAATTAAATTCACTCAAATCCATAGCTAAAATTTCAATAGGGATTATAACATGAAGAATACCTTACTTTTTGCATATCTTCAAATTTTAGTTTAGTAGGTACCACCTCCAGGTGATCAAATGATTGTAGTAACTTCAAATTCGTATTTTTCAGCCCAAAAAACCTAGATTTCGACTCCAAACTCGATTTTTTCTCATTTTCTCCAAATTTGATTCAAGTACCATCTCCTCAGGAGGTCAAACCGCCATAAAAACTTCAAATTCGTATTTTTCAGCCCAAAAAACCTAGATTTCGACTCCAAACTCGATTTTTTCTCATTTTCTCCAAATTTGATTCAAGTACCATCTCCTCAGGAGGTCAAACCGCCATAAAAACTTCAAATTCGTATTTTTCAGCCCAAAAAACCTAGATTTCGACTCCAAACTCGATTTTTTTTTCGTAATTTTTCTTAAATTTGTATTTGATACACCCCCCTCCGGCGCCCCTTGGGGTCGGACACAAAAATCGACTCAAAATTTGAATTCCGCGTGTAAAATTAATTAGATTGGGTGACTTTCGAGGGTTTATATGGGTAAAATGTCGCTATATAATACAATAAGTATGTATTTCAATAAATTATCTCGCTAAAATACGCGATAAATATGAGAATAGGCAGGTCTTGGCAGCCAAAATCATCTCAGTCCTTCAACAAACACTACAATACATTGTTTTTTTCGATTGTCCGATCGGCCGACATTGGCGGATAAAACTTACGCCCTAGTTTATTAAAAACATTTCATTTCAACTCTTTCAAATTTCAAAAAAGTTTAACATTACTTATCTCAAAAACCAAAATAGATAGAGAAATGGGGTTTAAAAATTTGAAAAGTACTCAATTTTTTCTTTCTCCGTGGCCTATTGTAAAATTAAAAACATCATTTCATAATATAAGTTAAAACACATAACAAAACACCTGTTTCAATAAAAAATAAATCAACCACTATCTTTGTGTTTAGGGTAAAGTGCGCACTCGCGTGTAGCGCAGTAGTGGGGATAAATTAGTGCAACCAATACGTTTTTTACACCTCGAATGTGTCTACAAACGTTACTACTAGACTGCGCATCGCCAGGAGTAAGATGATTTTTGGCTTCATGCGCGCCTTTTTTCTGACTGGGGCCCAGTGTGCGACGGCTGGATCGCAGTTATGGAACAAAAAATGATTATTTTTCAATACTCTAGAACTTTTGTTTCAACTTTTTTTAAATTTATATCTCTGTTTTTAGGGAAATTTTGACAACTGGTTCGAAACCACTGGAACTGGTTCCAAAACTATTCACCTCGTTAGGATCACACCAGTCTGTAATTTTGATTATAGTAATAAAATTCACTCAAATTTCTTGAACGAAACCTGATTTCGCCATTTTTTGAACACCTTGTACATTTTACCTGCAAAAATTTTCAACAGCGTCATTGGAAGATCTCATCATGAGAAATTGCAATGTCGTTTTTGATCCATTTTCCAGCCAAAAATCGTCTCAACGCTCCAAAAGAAACTTTTAAAAACATTTCAATTTCAAAATTGTTTTTTTCTCCAATAAAATTGATTGATAAATCATCGATATTTTCAACTTCCTTCCTGGTCACATTTTTACATCCTAATCTCGCACCAATTACCATCGACCTTTCTTCGAACTGGTATGTCACCTTGTGCAGGTGTATCATTCTCGTCGAATTTATTCATTTATTCACAATTCACGCACACCTCCACCACCAAACGTACTCTATCTAAAAACGCATCTATTGAGTCATCATACTGACATTGACATATGCACTTGTCAAAATCACAGCGCGACACGGCGCGTACAATTATTCGGTAAGTGTAGGTATGTGCATCTACTTTGTTAATACCATCGGATCGGATCGTGGTAGAAAGAAGCCAAGACCGGAGGCGGAATCGCATCCACCACCGCAATACTTCATCGTTCGCCAACCTTTGAACTCTGCGCCCGTACGTCCGAAATTTTCAGGCCATTCATCTTTTCACCACCTTGTGCCACTCACGACCATTAAACTTATCACATTATACGTCTTCTGTACATGAATCAAACCACTTTGTATTATTCTTCTAGCAGCCTTCGACTACGTTGTGATTATTTCCTCGAAAATCTTCTCTACTTCCGTTTCATATTGTCACCATATGTAACGCAAGCCTAGCACTCGTTTCTCGGTTCACCCTCGTCACACTGTAGGGGTTAATAACACATCTAAGGCATCCTATTTTTCATTACAATAAATCTACTCGTTTTTAAGGATCGTCTTGAATACACTTCACACTTGTATATTAACCTTGACTTTGATACGTATTTCAATTTCGAAACGCTGCAAGGCCACGAAAACGTGACTTCAAAATCATCTGCTGGTTTTCAAACAGCACATCTGCTGAAAATTCTCACCGCCGCCGAAAACAAGCTCTCGCATACGAAAACACCAACTTAAAGGTATCTTTGGTCAAATTTAACCACACAATGTACATTGTTCGAGTTGCTACAAAAAAAAACCACTCCTAAACAACTTGCTGCGGTTTTCGCTGCATCACGTTGGCAATAAATTTACAATTGATACCAAAAGAAAGAGGAAAAAAAATTGGTGACGTCGCCTCCTCACCTCGTCGAAGCTGTCGTCGTCGGCGTAATTATTAAAACTACATCGAAATTATAATTATCATTCGTGACTAGAGCTTTTGTTTATAGATAACCTTCGGTTTATTAAAGTAAACACCTTTTCAAACGTGGTCACTTTTTGTAACTCGGTTTATCAATTCGCAAATTGTCGGATTATTTGCGATAAAAATTCGTGTACGACAATCTTTGGTATCTCGTTATTAGAGGTACATTTTTCGAGTACGTACTAACGATTTTCTTCGCACCTACGTGTACACGAGTGTTTTCCATACGATAATAAGACCTATTGAACTTGTTACCTACGTACGAGAAGAGCAGCCTTAAGTATTACATAATCTATGCAATAAACGTGGGTATTAGGTGTAGAAAAATTCGATACTGATTGCGATTACACGCACGTGAATCGGGCAGATTTTCATATTTCATCGTCACGCAGTTATTTGGGGCAAGGGAGGGGGGTAAAATTTGTAAAATTTATGCCAATTCACAACGATGATAAAAATTCAAAGAATGCGTAAATCAATTTTCAACGACCGAAAAAAAATTATTTTTATATCGGTTACATCCGCAGCCGTCTCGAATAATATTCATATTTACCCAAGTCACTTGTTGAAATATTACCAAAGAGTAAAATTTAAGCAGCATTTTTACGACTGCGGTATGATTTTTCGTCCTTGTCTGAAATTATTACATATGCGAAATATAATTATACTCGAATAGGTACTTGGCTACCTATGAATAGAAATTGAGTAATTTTTTAAACCCATTTTTCGATACGTTTAAAAAATTAATTAAGTGTGGCGATTTTATTTGTACATAATTGTTTCATTTTAGTGATCAATGTTCGTGTAAGTGGTTAACATTGTGCTTCGTTCATTTGTAATGCGAGCAGTAATGAATTCGATTCGAGGGGCGATTCAGTTCCGAAAATTCGATCGAAAAATCCAATCCGGAGAATGGTTTGCGATTTTCTTATCTTTTTTCATTATTAACAAGTTTTTCATTTTATTTACTAAAATCTCAATGCAAGTGGTGAAAATAGTTCGATTTTTCTCATTCATTTCTAACCTACTTTAATGTCCATTTAAAGAGCTCTTTTCTAAGGCGGCTAAAGTCAAAATTTTTTTTCAAAAAACAAAAATTAAAAAACTGTTTTGTTGACTAAGTTACTTTTGAAAACCAATTATTTTTTCAATCTCTAGTAACGCTGAAAGCATTCCAATGTTATCAGCGATTTAAAAAATAAAGTCAATCAAACAGGTTTTTTTTGGTTTTTGAAAAAAAATGACTTAGGCCATTTTGGAAAAGAGCTGTTCAATTTTCGATCTCAAATCTATGGCTTGTTTCAGTTAAGAGTGGACAAATAAAACCAGAGATTCCTCAACGTGATTGATTTATTCTCATCATAAACGAACGAGATCGGCTCGAAATGGAAAAAAATGCTATTTGTTCGCCCATTCTGAACTGAAACAGACTATACTGTAGAAGGAAAAGAAGTTTTCTCATTTTTTACATTATTTTTCCATTTTATTTGATAAATTTTCAATACAGGCCAAGCCCTACTCGAGACCATTTCAACAACATTTCGGGATTTTTTAGCCAATATAATCAGATTTCAAATAATTATGAAAATTTCAACGAATTTTACAATGTTTGAAAAACTTTTATGCTACAATTTGAAATTTTACAACTCCAAAAAGTAATCAAAGCTAATAAAATTTCGCGGAGCCAAAACGCGAGGCAAAAATTGTGAAAATTTATCAAAAGTAAATTAAGATGGCTAAAAAATGTTTCAAAATGTTATAAATGACCTGTTAATTGTTGCAAAACTTATTCGAATTGAAAATTTTGAATATCCGACGCTAATATTTTTCAGAACGTGACTGAAAATCCATGACGTGTCTGTCTGTCTGTCTGTCTGTCTGTCTGTCTGTCTGTCCGTAACGCTAACATTTTCAACTTTTAGACACTTTGCCAGACTTTTTCAAACTTATAAGAATTTTTAATATGCAACGGTAATATTTTTCTTGATGACATTTTTAAGAAAGCCTAAACTGACCAAAATTATAATTTTTACGTTGACACTACAATTTTGACTTAGATATTCAGAAGTTGGACAGACGAAAGAGAATTGACCAAAAACAACGATTTTAACCAAAAGTGACAATTTTTATTTTGAAATGATGGTTTTGACCCAAATAATTACAATTTTGACAAAAAATGACAATATTGACAGAAAATTATAATATCGACCAAAAATGATGAGTTTGACCAAAAATGACAGTTTTTACCTCGAAATGACCTCGAAATGACGATTTGGACCAAAAATAACAATTTTGACCAAAACTGGCAATTTTGACCAAATATGGCAATTTTGACCAAAAATGGCTATTTTGACCAAAAATGGCTATTTTGACCACAAATGACAATTTTGACCAAAAATGACAGTTTTTACTTCGAAATGACGATTTGGACCAAGAATAACGATTTTTACCTTGAAATGACAATTTTTACTTTGAAATCCCAATTTTGACCTAGACTGACAATTGTGACAAAAAATGAAAGTTTGGACTAGAGAATAAAAAATGACAAAAAACGATGATTTTGACAAAAAAAATGGCAATTTTGGCTAAAAACTAAGAATTTTAACCAAAAATAAAAGACCTTTTGAAACTTACAAAAATTTTGAATATGCAATCGTAATATCTTTTTTTTGATGAAATTTTTAAAAAAACCTAAAATGACCAAAAATATGATTTTTACCTTCTAATGACAATTTTGATTAAAATATTTACAAGTTTGTTAAAAGAAAATGGCAATTGACGAAAAATAACGATTTTAATCAAAAATGACAATTTTTACCTTAAAATCACAATTTTGACCGCAAATTCAGAATCTGGATAAAAAAAAACAATTGATGATAAACGGAGATTTTGACCAAAAATTTCACTTTTCTACCTTGAAATGACCAATTGTACTTTGAAATCACCATTTTGACAAAAAATTACAGTTTGGGCTAGAAAATAAAAAATGACAAAAAATAACACAATTTTGACAAAAAACTGAGAATTTTAACCAAATATGGCAGTTTTGTCGGTTTGTACGTAACAGCACTTAGGGGGAGCCGCCTAGTATTTCATAAAAATCGAAAATTTGATTAAAAGTATATGAATTTCTTAAGATATTAATTAAAAATATTACAAAAAATCGGTTCAATTATTAGAAACGTAATTTTTTCCAAAATCGTTTACAACATTGTTTTCAATAATTTCGTATATTTGTTTGAAAATACTTCTGAAATCAATTTGGATCTTTACTTTTTTGGAAAGCAGGGAGGAGAGACTAAAATTTCTTGAATTGAATTCGAGTCTTTTTTTGATTTTTAATTGCGCGGGGGGGGGATTCTATAGTTGGTTGGAAAGTTGTTGAAAAAAAATGTTAGTTAACTAGATATCATGTCAATTTCTTCGACACAAATCTTTTTTCCAACAAAATTACTTTTTTTTTTAAAAATTGAAATATGACTAGGGCAACAAAAAAATATTTCTTCATATATTTTTACCATGTTCTTTAACTAAGAAGTCTCGACATTTCTCCACAAATAACCTCATCATGGTGAAACTAGTAAATTTCAGAAACTTTTTATTAATTTCAGGCAAAAAAATTACCGAAAAAATAGAAAAAACGATGGAAATTTAAAATTTTGAATACCCTTCTTAATGAAAATTTTCGTCCTCGTTTCGTTTAAGCTCAATAAATTCCAATATTTTGACACAATTATGAATTTTTTTGTTCAATTTTACATAAAATCACATTTTCCCCCAAAAATCTCCTCCTCCTTGAATTTTTGTCTTATTTTTGCTCAAACTGCAATTTTTTTGCTGGATTTTGAAAAAACACAAAACAAAAACGTTGAAGAAAAAAATATGCATATTTTTGGTTACCCTAGATATGACACCACGTATCAAAATTGTACAGAAACATCTGATTGCTTAATCCTTCGCTTGATATGACAAACCTAATTACCTACTAACTTTTCAAGGAATCAATATTACAACGCTGAAATACTTAATTAAGTATGTACGTTTGTAGAAAATTGGAAATTGCACAAGGTAGATAATTTGTTTGAATTTTATCAAAATTAAGATTTTTTGCATGATTTATTTCTAATTAGTTGATTTCCACGAATCTTTGTTTTCAAGAAACGAGTCTTGTGAGTACATCAAATTAAACCTTCTTCGATCGATGAAAATTATCTTTCATCAATTATCATATTTTCAAGTTCACTTGTTTTTCGTTCACTCGTAATTGGATAAATTCTCAAAACCGGATGTGGCATGATCATCAATGGAAACCATTAGGGATAGGGAAAAATTCAACATTATTATTTAATAACCTAATCTGACATTCCATTTGATTTTTCTGTCTGGGTGCAGAGTTGCCCAATTTTTTCCACATCAGAGTTCTCGAAAAGTGGATATTGAACTTTGGAAATTACCTATCTCATACTTAAAATTTAGTTTTTGCACAATCCTTTGAAATCTGACTAAAATTATACCCGGTTTGCACACCAATTACACATTTGAAATGCTTCATTGATTTGGAAAATTTTATACACGTAAGATAACTAAATTGCAACAAATGAAATACCTAATTACGCAGAGATATTCGTCGAAAAGTTGGTCGGATTTGATCAGAATCAATATTTTCTTTCGGATGAGCTGTTTTCTGTAAATCTCTATTCTACGAGACATTATATTCAAAAGCCAGGCGTAGCAATTAAACTTAGGTATGTACTTCACGCTCGATTAGAACCATTAATTATCCGTTGATCATCCGTAATCATATTTTCAAACTCGTATTAGGTATTCGTCAACTTTTACACAATTTGATAAATCTACATTCGAGTTTACATAATTATCGCCAATATACAAGTTATTGAAAGTAAAAATGATGCATTTCAGTAGCATTGTGGAACATCCCTAATTTCTGTTCATTCCAGGGGAGGAGATAACTCATTTTCCGAAATTGCATCTCAATTTTTCACGAATTCTACGAAACGTTTGCGAAGGAATCATAAGGAAATCGTATATTTCTCGAAGATGTGATGGGTGAGGAGGGAGAGTAAATTATTCTGAGAAGTTTTTCTTATATTTTTCTATTCTGTAATCTGTACTGTAAATTTAACTGCCTTCTTACTCCTTATCATATCACATTATTTTCGATTCGAAATTTGTCGTGCATTGAAAAACACAAAAAATACGTGTTTTAGGTACATAAATATATGTATTTATGACGATTTTTTTTTCTTCTTTAATATGAACTAAATATAATCCTTCATTTCAAGGAATTTTTCATTCCTTTCTTTTCTTTCTTTTTTTCAATACGAATTATCGAATAATTAACACCTCGCACCAAGAAAAAAAAAAGAACCTCCATCGTTTATTACCTGTTTGTTTCATACTTTACTAAAATTAGTACATATCAAGTATACTCGAAAAGAAAGAAAGATAGAAAGAGTGAGTAAGCAATACCCGACAGCAAACGGGCCGTGCGGTAATATTTAAACGTGTATTTGTATGGGTTCAGCTGAGTAGTCGTTCAGTATACATGTATTGACGGTATCGAGCTTGTATTTGTATTGGTTATGTACTCGTACTTGTATACGAAAGAAAAATTCGTAAAATGGTATTAAAGAGCGACGATAAAGAATCGTATTTCATTTTTTCATCACATATTTGTCAGGTATTAAGGAGATAATTTTCAAGAACGCGGGATATAGACTCGAGGTAAGGTAAAGTAGAGAACTTCGCGAGCGAACGAAGGTGCAGTAGTGTAATATGAATTATTGTACGGGTACGGTACGTTTGAAATATCGTTTAAATCGATCGAGAATTGTTATAGTGTTGAGAAGTATCTGCAGAGCGAACGATATTTCGAAAAATTGTATGTCTGCGAGGTAGATTTGGGCGAAATGGTGAAATGATTGAATGGGATGGGTAATTTTTCAGGATTGGGATTAAATTGGTGATAAGCTGAAGGAAAGTAGGGTGAAATGAGATGAATTTCGTTTGTGGTATTTCAATGCGAAAGGAGAGGACGGCTGACGTGGTGCGGGATTTACCATTAATGTAACTTTAAGGAACTTACAATTACTAAATTTTTGACGAAAAATAAGTTGTAAAAAGTGCTAGAAATAAGTGCAGGGTATTTTTTATATGACTGGTAGGAGGGGGGAAGGGAAGTTCGTACGAAGAAAATTTTATTACCTTTGATGACTTTTTGAAGTTGGAAAATTTCAGTGGTTCAAACATTGCAAACTTGGTTGAAATTTTCATATCATTAAAATTAGGGCAAATATTGAAAAAATTGTTTAAAATGTGGTAAAATTGCATAAAATGTTTATGAAAATATCATAAAATTGGTCATAAAACCATAAAAGCTATCGAAAATCGTTTTAAAAATTCTCAAAATTTTAACCAACATCATTTAAAATTCGAAAAAAGCATAAAAAATGTTGTTAAAACTTAAAAGTTAAACCTGTCAAAATGTTGACAAGAATGAGTAAAAATATTACAAAATCGATCCAAAAATCATGAAAATTGTCGAAAATTTTGCAAGAATTTTTGAAATCGTCATAAACGCGGTAAAAAGATCTTGTACAAATTGTTAGAATTTTTTCAAAAATTATTCAAAATATGAAAAAAAGTATCGAAAAAAGTTGAAAATTGTCGAAAATGTGGTTAAAATAGTCAAAATGTTATCAAAAGTCAGTAAAAATATTTTAAAAACGATCCAAAACTCATGAAAATTGTTAAAAATTTCATAAAAATCGGTAAAAATCTCGTAAAAATGTCCAAAAAACCACGAAAAAAGTCCCGGCCATTTCTACACTACCTCTCCATATGTATAAAATCTACGACGTGTCCGTCTGTCCGTAACGCAGACATTTTCCGTAACTTTTAAACATTTTGTCAAACTTTATGTTGATGACATTTTTTCAGACATTTTGCTGGACAAGGTCTGTCTGTACGTACAACGCTGACATTTTCAACTTTTAGACATTTTGTCAGACTTTTTGAAACTTAAAAGAATTTTTGAATATGCAACCGTAATATTTTCCTTGGTAAAATTTTTAAAAAAGCCTAAAATGACCAAAAAGATGATTTTTACCTTGAAATGACAATTTTGACTAAAATATTC
>FIZU01013721.1:0-13056 GCA_900064475.1 Pseudococcus longispinus | reverse complement strand
TTCAAATCGCTAGGATTCCCGCTAATAGCTAAATTGTACAATTTTAGCTATATTTATGCATTGAAATCGCTAGATATAGCGGGAAAATCGCTAAATTGGCAACCCTGGTCTACACAATAAAACCTCCCCAAACCTCATCGGAGTGTTTATTTTGTTGTAAATTTTCAATGAGATTAGCACATATAAAATGGATGGGTTCTCACCAAAACATAATTCTGAGATCTTGCGGATAAGGAAAGTATGATGCTAATAATAGAGTGATGGATTAACATAGGCAGTGACTAGACTCAGTTTTGAGGAGAGGGGAATGGGTTCTTCATCTGCTCTCGGGGAGTTGAACCGTAACCTGAAACCAAACCGGAACCTAAATGATTTGAAAACTGTAACCCAAATCCGAACCCAAACTGTTATGAGAAATGGTTTGGATTACAGTTCAGAGCCATCATAGTCTCTTAAATTTTTTAGTAAATTTGTAGGTACATTCAAGATTTATAGTGCTGAAAACAGAGAGTAGCCGAGTAGGTGATAAAGATTGGATACGAAATCTCAGGGATGGTGGTCCGAATTCAGGGTTCAGGGTTCCGGTTTAGAAGAAACGGGTTCGGGTTTTGTTCCATTCCGGGTTCGATGTAACAATTGGGCTTTTTCGGGTTTGGGTTTGGGTTTGGGTTTGGGTTCGGTTCGGTTCGGTTCAGTTCAGTTCGGTTCGGTTCGGTTTGGACCACCATCCCTGTAAAATCTTAAAAAATCAAAAATTCAAATCAAAATTTAGAAAACGGCTCAAAAGCTTTCAAACTTTGAATGAAATTTAAATGTTCGGCCGACTTGAAAAAATAATGATTGAAAATCTGTGAACCATACCTACCTAATCCAAACTCGAACCCGAACCCGAACCCGAACCGAAATAATCTCTGAACCGTAACCTGAAGGTGTTGGTCAGATCTCAGATCCACCCCCAAAATACTTAGATCCAGATCATATCAGATCAGATCCAACATGAAAAATCTGATTCAACAATACTAAGGTCAAATCCTCGAATTTTGATGATTTTTGATCTAAAGACCTTCACGATCCGGATCTTTAGATCTAACAAAAATTGAAATGAATTTTTTTAAATATATTTTTTTCTAGTAGAAAAGATTTAAAGATTGTAGATCTAGATCAGATCTACAAGTTATGAAGTACCTGGAATTACAGATCCGGATCTCTAGATCCAAAGATACCAATCTAAAGATTAGAAAGATCTAAATATTACTCGATCTGCCCAACACCCCAAACTCAAACTATGATTCAAAACCATAACCGGAACTCAAACCAGTGATAGGCAGATCCACTCCCAAAAAATTTAGATCCAGATCCAGATCACTTGAGTGATTTTTTTTAGATTCAGATCAGATCCAACACAGAAGATCGGATCTAAGGATTCAAAGATCAGATCTTCAAATTTTAAGGATCTTTGATTTGAAGATCCTCAAAGTATGAATCTTTAAATCCAAGATCAGGAATTTTTTTTTCATTTTTTTAAAAATTTAAACTAACATTTAAACGAATATCTAAGAGTTGATAACATGAAATTTGAAAATTTGAAATGGATCTTTTTTGGATCCCTTTTTTGAAATCGAGATAATCTAAAAGTCATAGATCAGATCTACAAATTACCAAATATTTGAATTATAGAACCTGATCTAAAGATCTTCGGATCTGCCCATCACTAGATTCAACTTCCTGCCTCGTATTTTTTATTCATTTTTGATTTTCTTCTAATTTGATGACGTCCTATTTGAAATTGTTTTTTTTTTTTGTTGATACAGAGTGTTTTGTTGAACATTTAGAATATTTTGCCTGATAATGCAGCGATCAGCAATTCAAACTGAACAAACGTATGAGGATTTGCAAACCCTAAAAATTTAAGGGGAAAATTCAGAAATTTGTGAATATCAGGTTTTTGACGTTTTTTGCGTGTTCGTACCCTTAAAATATAATACATAGGTAACATTTATTCAACTTATTGTATTCAAACAATTGCTGGAAATTTTGCAAGCTTCATAAGTCTTTCAATATTCAAATTCAGCACATTTATCACTTGATTGAATTTTTAGAAAAAAATGTCCACAAAAGAATAGGTTTCTTCTACAAAATAGGTTGAATGACTTTAACCTACTTGGTTTATTTTACGAATTACAGCCCATTAAAAATTGACATTTTCGAGTTTCTGGATTAGCGCCTTCAATTCTTAGGGTCTACAAACTCTCGTGCATTTATTCAGTTCGAGTTGCTACTCCAAATGAAACATTCGGAACTTTTAACCCAGTACTTGGTATAGGAACATTTCATATGATTTTTACAATGAAAAAATATTTCGCTGATGAGTCGATAAAGCGGTACTTTCCACATTGAAACGAAGCATTTTTGTGAAACTCGAAGAACTGGAGTGTAAACATAAAGTACCAAGCATAGAAACGTATGTAAAACCTAAAAATCTCCAGTACATTTGGCATCGGTTCAAGTTCTTAATTAAGTGTAACAGGACTTTTAGTGAAAAAGCTCGAAGGTAATTGACCGAGAGCGAGAGATTGAAATCGAATCGTATTTTATCAACCATATTCATTGCGATTGCGGGAAATTTATCGGTAAAAAGCGCCCCTAGTAGGTATCTATAGACTAGAAAAATAACCACTGACAATCGTAAAAGCCTTTATAGCAGTCGTAAATTAGAATATTCTGATTCTTAAGTTTCAATGATGAATTTTCCAAATGCTTCGTACGAGTTTTAATGCACTCTGGAGGGATATTAAGATGAAAAGTTGGTTCGTTTTTCAAACTAACAAAATATTTTTTACGAGTGAAAACATACGCGGTGTCCAATTTATTTATACAGTTTCTAGAAAAATCTGGATTTTGATGCGTAGATATGTGGAATTTGAATTTAGTATGTTCGTGGACTTTAGTAAGTAATGTAATGATATCAATATTAGAAGAGTTCTCGTGTACAGGATTTTTCCCCCATTCGTGTGAAATATTTATTATACCTTATGAATTCTCGAGTCACAATATAAAATATAGGGAAAGGCATACTGGTAGTTTTATCAAGGAATATTATTGGTATAAAGTATAAGACACCTTTGGTTGAAAAATATTCTCACATTAGTCATTCAGATCGTCAATACAGGATAGGTACTTTTGTATAAAAGTTATTTTCACTCAGTTCGAAGCAGAGAACTGTTGGTGACACTGCAAACGAATGGTCACCTTGTATTATAGCAGCGTTTAACTTGATTTACAAAATTGGAGGACCATTTTGAACATTTGCACCATATAGAAGATGTTAGTTTTTCTATTCTATCTGTGACAACGACAAACTGTTATACTATTCGAGTGCTTACTTTTAAATTATAACTTTCCACCGTAAAAACGCTGTTAGGTTTCTGATTTTAATGCTTGTTTCGCCAAGAGGACTTGGGGAGAAAAGGAGAAATGATACGAAGGGCTATTTACGACATAAGAGAGCGTCATGTGCACGAAGGCGTTATTCGTTGCGAAGGAATTGCTTTAAATTTTTGGTTATTTTTTTATTCTTTCTTCATTTCGAGTTGAAAAAAGAATTTTTCAAGTTTGCACATTTGATGAATAAAGTCTCTCGGTAAGTTTTTCGAACTAAGCGACTTCGCCGTTTCATTTTATTTCAATTTCTTAGCCGTTGAATTTTTCAAATGGATAAAAGATACGAAAGAATTTTTGCATATTTTGTATACGAGCACGAGAGAATGAATTTGTTATGGGGGTTCGTCGTTCAAAAAATAATATTCCATTTCATCGTCTTTCCGGGCGAATGACAGTACAGAAATTTTTTATGAGTTTGAAAAATTGTCTGCGTATTTGTAGCGCGATAAAAAACGACAAGAGTTTATCATCGGTATTAAAATGTAGGTAATTTGATAGGTGAGACGTACAGATAACTTTAAACTGATCTTTTCCCCATCTTGTTACATATTTCTTCATTACAAATTATACTCGTTCGAATGATATCGTATTGGCTTTTAGAAATATACATGCAGACTATCTACACAGCCACGAAATTCGTAAACAAGCTTCATTTATCCGTAGGTATAAGAAACTAGACAGGGAGGGATTTTCAATCATCTATATTTTCTCATATGTATAAAAAAATATTATTGTTACAAAAAATACCCATTTTGTTGGTATACAACTTACCGCAGTATGAATAATATAGAATGAAAGCCGCTGACTCAGCGGCCAGCATTCAGCGAACCATATAAAAATAGATTTATAGAAGGAAGCCGACCCGATTTTAAGAAATGTTAAACCTCCCCCCATCAATCATTGTGTACACCATTACATAGAACGCCCCCAACTCAATCAACTGCTACTGTTCTTTATTTCTTTTCATTTCGTTGTCTCCTCTCTACCGTTGTAATGAACAAAACGAAGCTATCATTGAGCTATCATCAGTTGCTAAGAAATATACTATATATTCAAAAACCAAAAAAAAAAAGCAAAGAAAAGGGAAAGAAAACTGCGACGAAATGTATTTGCGGAAAGAATAAATGGTTCTTAAATTTTTCTGTCGCTGGGTTTACTCGCGGTTTTTTATCATTCGTGTTTACGACCGAAATTACGAGTGTTTTACGATTGTTGAATATAATTTTTTCGCATCTCGAGTCCTGATTCCAACAAATGAGTAATTTTTCGACGAATTAATTTCGTTATGGATATTTTTACAAGGTTTGCGGTGTTGTTTCTTTTTTTTTTGGCGACGAGAGAGATAACGAAGCTTTTATTTTCGCGGTTGAGAGGATTGAGATGTAGTTTCAAAGTCTCGAAAATCTCAACTTCTTTATTATTTTTGGTTGAAATGATGGTTATTTAAATTCGATTTTAAAATGTGAGATAGTTATTAGCTGAGTATTGAGAGGAAGGAGGGAGTAGTTAGTTACTTGATGAAAAGGTATTTAATTCTTCAAAAATCAAAAAAAAACAATTTTTTTTTCGACGATTTTTTTGGTTTTTGAGCAAGCTTTTTATCATTTTTTAAATTCAGTTAAAAATTTGATGGATCATCAATATTTTTTTCAATTTTTAGTCAAAAATCGATAAAATGTACCTATTACGAATACCTAATTGTTTTGAAAAATGGATTCCAATTCAGTGGCATCACTTTGCTTTTTTATCCGTGGGTGCTCAGTTTTTCTTTCACTCGGGTTAATTACCCCCCCCCCCCTCTCATTTTTAAACATTTCAGTCAGTAGAGTGTTAGGAAAGTCTATAAGGGGAGTTGGCGAGAAAAAACAGTGATTTTAAGTGAATAAACAAAAATCCATCATTTTATGGAAATAAGAAAATGTATTGACCCCCGAGCGAAGCGAGATCAAAAATTTTTGCAGAAAAAAACATTCAAACGCTGAAATTTTATCATTTTTTTCAACTTTTAAGTCGTCAAGGGGCTTCAGACCCCTTGGGACCCCATAATTCATCGTAAGTGCAGTGTACCCGGGTTTTTGGATCATGAGTGCACACACACCCACGGGACCCATGCTTCCGATGCCACTGTTCCAATCGTATTTTTGGGTAAAAACATCTTGGTATGCTAAAACCGGTTTTGATAAAGATTTTTTTCAACATTTTTTGCTAAACAAAAAATTCAATTTTGTCAGATTTTGAGAGCATTACAGGGATAGGATAGCAAGGGTTGAATCAGATCAATATTTACTTTATTTTTCAGTGATATTTGAAAGAATCATATTTTTATGTCTTTTTTAATTTTGTAAGATTTTTTTAATAAAAATTTTCTCAAAAATAATTTTTTCCAAATTTTTCCAAAAATAAAAAATAAATTGAAAAATTATTTTTTTAAAGTACCTATTTACCTATTATTTGAAAATAGAGTAGTTATTAGGGTGGTTCGATTTTGACTTTTTTGGGGAAGTTGGAGAGGGAATTGAAAAAAAGTTGTAGGGTGACGTCAAAAGACCGTGGAAAAAATTTTGAGTCTCTGACTTGAACCAGCCTTTTGTGGATGGGGTTCAAAATTTTAAATTTTCACAAATTCAAAAGAAACAATTTCGAAACTTTTTTGATTTCTTATTATGTAGTTTGTCATATTCATATCGCAGAGGAAGAAAAAGAATTCCCTATTTTTTTCAGGAGTGTTCAGAACTTTGGTATCTAATTGGGTTGATCCCTACTCCCAGTTTTATCCCCTCCTCCATAGAATCTAAAATCTTTATAACAGTAGAAAATTACTAATGAGGTTTAATAATGATATGTGGTACTTCAAAACACTTTTAATTAATCTTTGGAACCTTTGATTCATTTTATTAAAACTATATCATGTTATTTTTTGATTAATGATTACCTTTCATAATGTACTCGAGTACTTCTCATTGATTGAAGAATACTCCACATTAGAACTGAGTTGAATCACCCAATAAGTTACTAATTTATACGAGAATTGATTTTTCGCCTACTTCTCCTCCACATAATACATTTCGAACGAAAAAAAAAGTCTGGTAAATACGAGAATTTTCTTTTCAAAGAAAACGTATAAACAATTCCGCGAAACAACGAATTTTAATTGTTTTATGTTACTTTTTTTCAGTTTAAAATTTGGTCGTTTATCGCCCGAAAACATTTAATTCTTATCTGTGTTCGATCTTTGTTGAATTTAGCAAGTTCATAAACTTTTGGTATTTATTCTAAGTTTCAACTTAAAGCTTTCTTCTAAACATAAGAACCCACATTGAAATAGTTAACTGCGTTGTTATGTTTGCTGCAATCGTCTGTTTCAAGAATTTTTCGTTAGCACTTTTCTTTCTTTCTTTTCTCAACTAGAAAAATAAAGACGTGTAGATTAAAATCTCTATATCGTATATGTATTTCATGAGGTTTTGGATCATTTTTTATATACGAATGTCTATTTTTTCAACAACATTTTTTTTTAGTAGAAATTTCAACCCTTAATTGGAAAAAAAAATTATAAGAACAATAGGAGTAACATAAATTGCGACAATATTATTATAAGAAACATCGTAGGTACTCTGATAAAATAATAATTATCAGCAAGAAATTCCGTAGGATTATTAAATTCTAAAACTTCTCACTTTTGACGTTATACCACTGTACTCGAAACAGATTCATAAAAACAACTACAACTTTTGTTATTTTTTAATTTGAATAATTTAACAATCTAAATAATAATGACGATCGAAATTATAATTCAATAATTAATAAATAAAACTCTAATCTACGCGATGCAAGTAGTCTAAGAAAAATGAAGTTGTTTGCTGGAAAAAAAGAAAATATTGATAAGTTAATACCAAAGGATGGACATGGACACGAGACAAGCATTTGCGGGGAAAAACAATTAAATTATGAAAGTTTAAATGAAGCAATTTCAAATGCGGGTATGAGTGTCAGCACTTTAACAATACTGCCTCAATTAATAGTTTACCCTTCCCGGCCATTCGTTCGTCTGTCTTACTCGATCCGGAACATTTATCCGTTAAAATTTGTAATCTCTATCTTCTTTCAATAATGACATTCATTAAAAGTTGCTAATGAGTTAGAACAGCAGACATGGCGACGTAAGACAACAACTGTTACGATTTTTTTTGCTCGCGATTTGGCATTTGGTAAAAGTTTTATAAAGTTTTTGATGCTTTCATACCGCGATTATATTCAGGCTTGGTAGAAAGTAAAAGATAGATGTTGAAGGTGTAAAATTAAATATTCCAGTCTAGACCAATAATTAAATCGGTGCTGCTTCATTCCGCATTAACCACAAATACACGTATCAATGTATTCAACTTTGGTATATTTTCAAACTAGGTCTGTTTTAACGTACACACGAAAGTATACGAGTACCCAGGTGTAGGTGTATACTTAATGCTTCGAGATATCTAATTTTTTCCTCAATGACACGCGATTGTTTGGAAAAGAAATTGTTATCAATAGTCGAGGTATTGCGTAGGTATAGGTATTACAGGCGGTATTCAATTCTTAGGTACAACTGCATAGCGCGAAAATCGGCGAAAATTAATTGAAAGCTAGAAAATTAATGGTAGTTACGCCCTTTAAAATTACAAATCGTAAAATGCGTGCTTTGCGGATGTTCCGAAATTCCAATTAATGTTCGTCCGTGCATGTTTAATATTACTTAGTTATATCGAAAGTTAATTTAACTTGTAGTAAAATGTTCGCTAATCGTTTATAAACATGCTCTCGCCAATGAATCGCAAAAACAAAATTATCATCTGCGGAGAACCGAACAGCCAACTTATCTCGAAATGTAAAATTTTTTTCATCAAGTTCGCAATAGTTCGTGTTCTCGGTCAATTTGAAAACTTCCAGCTTGTAAAATAAAATTCACGTGTAGGTAGCTCAGTTACTCTGTAGCTTATCTAGGGTACTTGCTGAGTACTAATTAAAAATTATACGTACTCGCATGAATTATGAGTTTAATTACCTGTTGATATATCTAGAAGCCAACGGCAAGGATACAATTATTGTCTTATCGATCAAACGTGCAGACAGGGAAGAACCGAAGCTGGCATTATGCCGGGGAGGGCCAAAAATTGAAAATTTCCGACTCACAAGGGAGTTACCCCAAGTGTTACATGTCAAATGAAAAAATTTTACGTAAACTTGCAGGGCATCTCAACACCAAATGTAAGTATTATTATATTCATAATTTTCTTCTTTTAGAGAAAAATTTGCTTTTTCTCGTATACATTACTTGGAAAGTTGTAGTTGGGCTGCCAACCAAAAACCTACCACAAATATGACTAAATGGTCCATTTTTCAAAATTACCGAGAAAACTATTGTAGAAATTTTGAAAGAGAAGAAGGGAGTTATTATTATGTGAAATACTGTTTTTTCAACAAAGTTCATGGCAGAAATAAAGGACTAAAAATCATTAGATATGGGGTTGATGCGGTGGGTGGTTTGATGTGGTGAGCAGTTGATGCAGCAGGAGGTTGGTGCATGCAGTGGACAGTTTGATGCGTTAGAGGTTTGATATGGTGGGAGGTGTGATGCGGTATGCGATAGGACGTTTGATATGGTGAGCAGTTGATGTAGTGTGAGGTTAGTGCGGCAGGCCGTTTACTGCGTTAAAGGTTTGATGTGGTGGGAGGTTTGATGCGGTAAGAGGTTTGATATGGTGAGCAGTTGATATAGTGGGAGGTTTGATGCGGTGGAGTGATATGGTGAGCAGTTGATGCTGTGTGAGGTTGGTGTGGTGGGCCGTTTACTACGTTAGAGGTTTGATGTGGTGGGGGATTTTCAGTGGTAAGCACTAAGCAGTTGATTCAGTAGTGAGGTTGGTGCGGTGGGTAGTTTGGTGCGTGAGAGGTTTGATGTGGTGGGAGGTTTGATGCAGTAAGAGGTTTGATATGAAGAGCAGTTGATATAGCGGGAGGTTTGATGCGGCTGCGAATGGTGCAGTGAGCGATTTGAAGCAGCGAAGAAGGTGTTGGCGCACTGTACCGCGATTGGGATTTTGAAATTTAAGACGAGTCTCTCCAACATGATTCAAGTAGTTTGATATTTTAAAAAGGTAACAAACTATTTCAATGTTCTAAAATTGAAGGTACCAATTTTTCTAAAATAAAAATTCAAGGTTTTCCCTTGGAAGAAAAAAATCTGTATAGATATATTTTTGGATTCATCACATGAAAATTTATAGCTCAGTTCTTTGACATTTGACAAAGTATTAGAAATAAAAGAATAATGTAGGTATTACTTATTTTATCATTTCATTATTAATTTTTTTTCAATTACAATATTTTAACAAAAAGTCATCTAAACCTTCAAAGTTATTGAGTTAGAAGTATCTATTTCATGTGTCACTGTGTCCAGTAGCGAAGTGTGGCTGTCACTCAAGAAAGAATGTTTAGGTGAGAAAAAGTGTACTTTTAGGCCTATGTTATAACAAGTATTTAGAAAATATTTATTGTTGGATTAAAGTAAGGAAATGATTCAAGCCTGAGCGAAGCGAGAGCAAAAATAAACGTTTAAAAGATAAAATTTCATCATTTTTGAACGTTTTTTTCAGAAAACAATTTTTGTAGTTTTTTTATTTTCATTGAACATCTAGCACAGCAGTAGTTTTGGACGGGTAAATGCCCCATAGACCGGCAGCTCAGTCCAACCCTCTCTCAACGCATCGAAAAGACAGATTATAAAGGACACCTCAACCTAAAATATCATCCATATTAGAAATAACAAAGGTGGCAACCCAGGGGAGAATAAAAATTACGATTTCTTAAAGAGAGTAGATATGTGTTTATGTAGACGAAAGGTTATGGTCCTTCTAACGTTTTAATCTTGAATAAACAATTTTAAGAACCCCTTTAACCAAAAGAAAAACTAAAAACAATTCCCCTCCGCTGAAAAGTGATCATTTCGTTGTACGTCTACGACCTACGTATTTATACTCGAGTGGGAAAGAACTCGTCAGTTCTTGTTTCTTGTTGGGTCGTTTGGATGGTATAAGATAGTAAATCATCTTTCTTTCAAGGAATATAAATTGTTTGCAAATCAAACCATCTATCATTGTAGGAAAGCGATTAATTTAATATCGAATAAAATATAGGTACCTACGTACCATATAAAATCAATTTAATGCATTGCGTTCGAAGTGATGAAGATTGAAGCGAAGAAATTCGCAGCACCGCGCCGGCGAGAGGACGATTTTAAAGTAATTTATTGTAAAAGCTGCAAAAAAAGTTCTAAAGGGATTGTAGCTTGTAAAGAAATACCAGTCATCGACATAATCTTTGTACGTTTTCGTCGTTACATTCCTCTAAAACGTTTTCCATACGTATAAAGGAAACCTTTGTTATCGTAGGCTGTGGCAGGTTCTTAAACTGTGGATTTAAACGCGTTTTTTTTTCTCCCATTGCGTAATCTCGCGATGAATATTGAATCGAAATACTGATAAAAAGTAATGAAAAAGAATAAGTTTGAAAATAAATTTAACTTTACGTGTGCGAGTACATTTGATAGATGAAATGTGAAGATATAATCTACAAAATTTGAAATTGATGGAATTTTTTTTTGAACATGTCTTATTACATATTTGTTTATATAATACACTCGTACTTATTAATTTATACCTACTTTTTAATTTTCAATGAAGATTGCCTCGTGAAATAATGAACCAAGTATCAATAAAAATTACCCCTATCTTTGAAAAAATCCTCGACATGATTAATGCTTAGGTTATGACTTTGATCCATCGATGACGATCTCATTTTAAAATATAGTGAAAGTTTGAGAAGTATCGGAATTTCACGCTTTATTCGTAGACTTTCAGTTGTTTTGGCGAAGTAAGGAAACCGATACGATTTTACTTTATTCCCATATGAATTCATTTTCTTGCTTATGCAAAAAAAAAAGGAAGGTTTCAGCCATAGTCGTTTCGTCACAGTTGGAGTAGTCCCTTAAGACAGATCCTAAAAACGTTCATCCACTCTAACTTATTAGTTTACTGACGCGCGAGGTTATTTTCCCGCGCTTTATTTTAGGCATCCGTTTTCATTTCGTATACAAATTCCAAAGTTGCAATTTCGGTGTCCTTTTGTTTCCTTCTTCTATTGGCTAATTATTTAAACTTGTGTGTTTTCTTTTTTCGGTATGTCAGATGAGCTGAAAAAATATTGCGAGTGTATTTTAGGGGTAAAATTGACCCAAAAAACTTGCTTCCATCGAATCATTTATTATGGAAGAGTGTCGCAGAGTGGTCGAAATTGTCAGACGTAAATTCAGCAATTATTTTTTCTTTGTTTAATTTTCGTATCAAGTTTAAAAACTCACCTCACAATCTACAACTAATTCGGCAACTAAATAAGTATGGTATTTTGTGCTTTGATTAAACCTACCTAAAGATACAGAAAGAATACAATGGGTAGACTTTTCGTGGCGAGAAAAAAGTTCCTGTTTTACTGGACTTTTTAATAAATCAAAATGCGTTATCTGCGTTGTATTACGTAAATAAAATTTACTGTTTTGAAATACGTAATGCAAATTTTAAAGTGTTCACATTTTTACACCCGTGTTGATAAAAATTGAGCCATTTCTTCCGTTCGAGATTTTTTTGGCAAATAAAAGATGGGTTTTATGTGATGGTTTTCCCAGCGGCATTCTCTCGCGATATTTCTTTGTTTGGTTGTTTTGTTGTTGTTACTAGTGCAAGTTAACCCTATTTTGAGGTTGTTACATTCGTTTTTATTCGAAAGCGCAGATTTTTTTCGTTTTTAATTTCAACGATTACCTGCAGATTTTTCTATTTTTAATTTTACTTTGTTTTTTGACTATTTAACTTTAAGATAAGAATAGTTCGTTCAATTGTCTTTTTTGATATAATACGAGTAAGTACATATTTGAGTTGGGGAAAAAGTTGAAAAATTTTATTACTTAGTATCTTTTGATAAAATGTACCAAACATGAAACAATTATTATGATAAGTATTGAAATTTTTGATTAAAACAATGTTTTACATTCATTTCGCATTTTAATTATGGGTAGATATATGCAACTTCTTTCACACGTTTGCAAAAAAATTTCATTTCATTTTAAATTAACTGAGAATTTGTTTTTGAACCTAGATTTTAACATAGCTATGTATTTGGACTGAAGTTTTGATTCTTGGATGTAAAGAAAGTTTAACAGACTTCTATTGAGTTGGTATGACCATTTCTCTCTGTATCAGCAAAAAGTTATTTTGGCATTCATAAATCAGTGGCAATTTAGGAGAAAAAAAATTGGAAAAAATTCAGTCGTAATCCTTGTAAAACAAATCATTTTGGTCTAAAAGTCCATTTAGAGTTCATTAAGAATTTCACGAAAATTTTTCAACTCCGAGTAGGGTATATATTTTTTCCTCAAATTCATAAAGATTTGTTTTTCCGATACCGGGAGTTAGAAATCCAACAAAAAATCGCGATAACAATTTGAAGGGGGGGGGGGGGGTCCGTTTGGATATTAGGAAAAAAAGCGTTAGCAACTGAGTTTCTTGACTGTTTTTTTTTTTTTTT
>FIZU01013705.1:8386-33128 GCA_900064475.1 Pseudococcus longispinus | reverse complement strand
AAAATGAAAACTGTATATGACCTTTTTTATGCATCTTTTTAAGTGCTATTAAAAAGGTCATGTGCGATTTTCACGTAACTGCAATATTTAAGGCGCTAGAGGTATTTAAAAATTACAATCGTGAATATCTCAAGAACAAGTTCACAAAAATGAAAATAATATTGAACCTTTTTTATGCGTCTTTTCAAATACTATTAAAAAGGTCATTTGCAATTTTCACGTAACTGCAATATTCAAGGCGTTAGAGGTATTTTAAAATTGTAATCACGAATAATTCGAGAACCGGTTCATCGATTTTTTTCGAATTCAATAGGGTTCTATTCTCAGTAATGCTTGATCTTTCATAAAAATTTAATTTCATTTGGCCAATTATTACGAGAATTACCGTCTGGACAAAACTTTAAGAATACCTACTTACAGGCAGATCAATTTTAATACCTGATTTTTCGATTCTCAAAAATCAGCAAAACCATATTCAACTTACTTTAACGATGTTATAATATTTATCGACTTCATTTCTCATAACCATGTTATCGGGAAACGATTCGATTTTTTTACAAATCTCAATCTGCCATTCTTTGTACAATTCTTCATAAGGAAAACCGCTATTATATCCGAGCAACACTTCCGACAATTTTTCCACCATCAGACGACTTCGAACATACTCCAGCTACAAAAAAAATACATTATACTAATACGTGAATAACCTACAATGAAATTTATAAAACTTGTCATTCTCACGTCATCTTCGTAATTCAGCTTCTTAAACCTTATCTTTTGAGTCGGATCAACTAAATCGAAAATCGAGTATAATAAAAATTGGCTAACTCCGATCGAAATCCAACTTTTACCAAGAATGACCCAAGTCTCATTTGAATCATCTGTATTTTCCATCAAGTCATATACTTCTTTCAAATTTCTACTGATCACGTCGATAAGCTCCAACTCTCTCGTAGCTACTTCATTTCCAATGATTTTTTTATGCTTGACGTGATCTTTCAAACATCGTATAATTTCATCGATCGACTCCATCGAACAAGCAAGTTCATTATCCAATTCAAAAATTTCACGTAAACATATTATCAAGTGATTGAACTGATATCGAATATTTTCTAGTTCATTGTACCTGAAACATGATCGGTTTATTAATAAAAAATTCAATACGAATTTTAATCCGGCAAATAAATCGATTTAAAAATCAAACACTTACAAATACGATGTTTTCGAATGCGAAATATACGAAGAATTTTTCCATAAAAATTCCTTCAACTGATTCATCATAACTTTATACACTTGAAGATTCCTCATCGAAGGTGTATAAATTGTTGGCAAACAAACGTGCTCATTGAACATGAAAACGAATTCATTTCCAAAGTTTGCAACGGTCGGGTAATGGAAGGGGAGTAAATCCTGCAAAAAAAAATTGCATTAAAATACACCAACGAAACGAAACGAATTGAAAATTAGAAAAACTTTCAAACTCACGTCACTTCCTACTGAATCATCTTCATCCTCGTCTTTTTTCCCTTTCCGGTATTTCAAATAATTTACGTATGAAAACGTTGCGAATGATTTCATGTGTTTTAAAAGCTGACAAAACCATTTCATTTTTAATCCATTTGAGGAAATATCACTACTCAAGGAAATTTGAATGTTCGATACGTAATCTGGAGTAATAAATGGTAATTTATCGATGTAAAGTAATATTTTTGAGGCGACGTTTGTCTCGAAAGAGGGAACGTTGTTTTCATTTGGAACGATTTGACCGAAAATATGATTTTTGTAATTAGTTTCCATTTTCATATAAAGTGCTTCGAATATGGGTAAAATATCGACGGGGTGTTTTGAATCTTCAAAGACTGGTTTTTGTGCAATGCTATTTTCATCGTCTGGTAATTTTATATCTGAAAATTGAACAAATCGATTAATTTCGAGCTGCAAGTTGCATAAATATTTGTACGATGAATTAAATAAACTCACCCTCTTCCACCACTTCCATATTTTGATCACTTTCCAAACATAAATCTGTTTTCGGTTCAGGGGAGCCGCATACGTGAGCTCGAAATTTTTTATAATCAATTCGCGAACGATTTGAGCAAAACCATTCGTCAATTCTATAAAAATAGAAATTGATAATAAAATAGAGATTGGGGTTTTCAAGAAAAATACCTAATTTCAATTAATTCTACCCACTTTAATTTTTCCGTTTCAAAATCTTTGATTTCCGGTTGGCCCATTTTGCTCTTCAATTGTTTAGAAAACGACAATAGAGCAGCGAAGATAAAATCCGACGATTCTTCTATCTGCTTTACGTTTTCGAACAAAGCTCGAACCTCATTCGCTTGAGTTCTATTAAAACCACGCACGTTAACGATGCAAAATTATTTAACAATAACAAACAATTTGACGTTTACTTACAAAGTAGTGAACCGAGATTCAATTAGAATCGTCAACCTTCTTATCCATTTCATCATCCATTTAAATTGTATTCTTAAATAGCTCAAAGCCTGTCTATTGAAGAGTAACGTGGAACGTGAAAAAAAAGACACATCGCCTATTTTCGAAAACTTATTATAATACTGTAACGCTTTCAAAAACGCCGAGTACAACTGTTCGTCGACCAAAACAGATTTATTGTTCAAAAAGAAGACAAAGAACCCGTTGATTTTCTCATCTATGATATCGAATCGGCTAGCTATCAATTCTTCGGTAACTTTTTTAACAGGAACGTTACCTATAACAAACCCTCGGTTAATTTCAATACAAACCACATAAATTAATTAAATTCCAAGTACCTGTTATACACGCTTTAGAGTACTGTCTTAAATTCACATCCATTTGTTCACTGCCCACCGAATAACAACAATCCAATTCCAAGCTTCGGTGTTTCAATACGATATAATTCATCAACAATGAAATCCTATTAACCGTATCATCGACACTACCCCTTAACACTGGTATTGCTCGCAAATCCAATGACGTATTGTAAGCCTTTCCAAATTCATCGACTATAACACTCGATAAATTCTCGCTAAGGGTCGTCAAATCAGCCCTACCCGTCAGCTGCTCGATGCAAAAGTGCCTGTATTTCACGTCGTGCATCGATGTCTCGTCGTAAAATTTCAACACGCCGTATAACAATAGGTTATCCATATTAATACCACTCGTATCGAATATTTTCCGAAACTGCTCCGAAACTGGTAATTTGCCGAATAATTCGCCCAAATTGGAGGGGTATTTCTCCGATACAATTTTGGCTAAAAGAAGCACCAGAGTTGACTGTTGTTGAATCATATAGAAGGTAGAGTTGAATTGCAGGTTTTGAGTATTCGTGGTGAGGTAGAATGGTGGAAATTCTGGCATGATTTCGGTGTTATTCAGTATTTCCGATATTACATTGGAAACGATTTCTTGTTGGTCGTAACTCAACGAACGAGATTTTAAATAGACGTCTTCGCAAACTATTTTGAAAGTTTCTTCAATCGGTCTGCGGTGTCGATGGTGATGTTGTACGAACAAGAAACACGCGTGGATTAGGTGCCCAACTGATAGTTGATCGAGCCCTGCAAAGAATAATTTTCAGTGTTAATACGTGTATTTAATTTTATTGTTGAAAATGAGTTTAAATTACGAATCAATTACCAATATTTAACTGGCAAATGGCAAAATGCATTTTCAATAGTGTGCTGATTGAGGAGTAGGATTTGATACCGTTATGACGCATTATGGCCATTAAATCGAGCACATTATTGCTCAAATCTTGGTCAATTGGCTGCATCCATATTTCCACACCTCGGTTTCGCATGGCTCTGGTGGTAAATGAATAAAAAATGGGAATTAAAATTTTTTAAATTAGAGTATATTCCATATTTATTATTATGAAAATTATTTTTTGTTATTTTTTTTCAAAAGATTAATTTTATCACAATTTTTAAACTTGATCAATGAATTTCATAACATAAATTACCTGGAAATATCGCCACGTTGAGGATCCATAGTGAAAAAAAGTCTGAAATCTGGATGAGGAACGATGGTAACGAGGTTTCCATTTTTATCGACGCCTTTTTCACCAAGGGTTAAAATTCCACCCGGTTCGAGTAAGCCATTTAATCGATCTAGAATAGCAGGACTGCAAAGATTGACATTTTCTACGAGTAGCCATCGACCTTCTGTGATACACTGAAAATACACCATAAAAATAAATTATCGAGTATAGAAAATCATTTTTTTTTTCATGTGTAACTTACTTTAATCAATACGCTATCAACCCATTCGAATTTTCCGCCAGAATTAAGACTGCCAATTTTTTCTATATCGGTTTCCAACTTTTCGAGTTTTTTCAACAGTTCTTCTACTTCATCAGTAAAATATTCATAATTCGTTATGTGTCTTAAAAGCTTAAACAAAGCTGCGATTCGTTTTTTAAACGTTTCTGTTTCGATGGCCAAAGTAGATGATATTTTTTTATCCGCTTCATCTGAAAAAAATCATAAAATTTTTTTATCAAATATTTGGAATTTTTTTTAAATTAAAAAACATTGTAATTTAAATAATATTAATTCAAAATTTAAATTTAAATTGATATTTCAACTGAAAAAAATGATAATTATCGAAAAATTTGTACAATTATAATATCAGCAACGTTTAGAAAAAATTACACGCGAAAAAAAAAATTTAAAAAAATATGTGTCAGAAGTGGGATTCGAACCCACGCCCTCAATTGAGGACCAGAAATCTCCGCTATGCATTGCATAGCAAGGAATTAGCCTTGAGTCTGGCGCCTTAGACCGCTCGGCCATCCTGACATCTACCAATTCAGTCAATTTCAACGTTCACTAGTTCTGTTACGTAACTACATTTTTCATAATTCTATTTTTACTCATTCATTTTCTTATCATACATAAGTTCGCAATTTCCAAATGGAAACAATTTTCTTTTTTAAAAAAAAGTACAACTTTACATTGTTACACGTTGACGTGTAATACTGAACGAAATTATCGCTATCTGGTGATCGTTCTGTGTAATTGTAAAAGCACGTTGCTTTGACGACTGCTATACACACATTTATGTAGCCTACGTGGAATATTACGATTTAAAAAATTCGTATTATTAATTCTAGATTAATTATTAACGTGGATAATTTCGTATTTTGATTCGAAAAACACAAGCAATTTTTCAGAGAAACATTTTTGATTCGTGAATGCAATATTAAACTGTAAATAAGTCCACTCATCATCACTTCATTGATACAACACAACACTACACATTAAAGAAAAATTTCAAACATTTTCGTATTTTTTACAATGAAAATAATTCCAAAATCGAAAATTTTTATATTCACAACTAATAACACGACTAATTTTCAAATTTCCGAAATGAAAAAAATAAAAAAATTTTGTGTCAGAAGTGGGATTCGAACCCACGCCCTCAATTGAGGACCAGAAATCTCCGCTATGCATTGCATAGCAAGGTATTAGCCTTGAGTCTGGCGCCTTAGACCGCTCGGCCATCCTGACAACTGACAACACCAGTCCAAATTAAGCGTTTCAAGCCAGAATTATGTGTTATATTACACACATAATTACACATTTTTAATCGTTTGATTCAAAATTAAAGAACAGATGGTGTCGATATGGAAAATTAGTTCAGGAAGAATTATCTATCGGTAATTATTTGATTAGATGGTAAAATGGATAACTGAATATTGATCAGGCGTAGTATTTTTTCATAGGCTTTTGGTACCTACTACCTTGTAGTACGAATGTATCTACATAATATGTATTTTTTGAATGATTTTTTTCGAAGTAGATAAAAATACGAGTAATTAGATCTAAATATTTACTCGTATTTAATCAAATTGATTCATACTATTATGTATAGTAGCAACTACCACTGAGTTAGGTATCTAAAAAAAAAAAAACATTTTTTCCTGATACTAAATGAATAATTAAGTTACCTACAGAGCTGTCCAGAGCCAAAACGAGTCTAGAAAAAATTTACACCCCCCCCCCCATAAACAAATAATTTATTGAAAAATTACAAACTTATACGTAAACAGCTTTATCCTACCAATCTACCTACCCACAATTTGGTGCATAGAAATTTCTGAACTGAAATGTCGGAGTAAAGTAGGCAAACAAGAGCATAATGCACATCTATTTATTGGAAAAACTTCAATTTTTTAAACTACTGAAAAATTCATTTCGAAAATATGAGATTTTGAAAAAACCCTCTAAAAAACGAAACTTCAATACACGATATCTTTAGAGGGGTGGATGAAAAATTGCCAAAAAAAATTTTGGGGGTGACTTGGCTGATTTTTTTTCAAAATATTGTAATACCCTTAGGTATAACATTTCCAGTAAAATGAGCTTTATTTGTTAGAGCATATTTTTGCATATCTCACCTATAAAATAATGCATATTTTAGCATAGGTATTTCATTCAATTTTAAGGCAATATTGAGCAATATTTTACCAAAATTTTGCATTCTTACTCCTTTTAAGGGAATATTTTAGTAAAAATTGGGAAAAGCAAAAACGAAATTTCTTCCAATTTTTTTTAAACTTTGAATATTGGTATCACCTAAAAGTCAGAAAGTTTGTGATGAACACTACTGTGGAATCTCGATTATTTTTTATCCAAAATTGAAAAAAACGAAACAAATTAAATTCCTTTATCTTCTGTGGAAGTATTTTTTGTTCAATAACATGAGTACGATTGTGTAGAAGATCAAATTCCCTGTAAAATGATACCCATGACGTTAGGGAATATTTGCGAATATTTCTCGATTTTAGGCAATATTTTTGCATATTTCCTACTTTTAAGGAAATATTTTAAAATCATATTTTAACACTGTTTCGTAAATACATATGTCATCCCTAATCATAATTCTATATCCATGCTACTTTATTTCGGCAAATCGAAATGGTTAGTTCAAAAATTTGAAATTTTTATACTCGTACTTTTTCCAGAAGTTGAGCCTTCAATTAGGATGAAGCCTCGAAAATTTCTCGATTTTTCACATTTTTTATTTCGGAAACAGAGGTTGAGTCAGTCATGGAAACCTCGAAACTCAAATTCCCAAATTAATTATAATTTCAGAACAAATTCCTCTGACTGAGGGTCCCACATTTACATTTTCCTTGCACTTTCATTCTAGTAGGATGACTATATTTCCCTAAGTATACATAGGGAAAACTTTTTAATAATATTCTTGAAAATTTTTGAATTTTTTTTGAAAAAGTTGTTTATATTTATTTTTGAAGCATATTTTTAGGTTTTACATTTTGACACCATGTTATCTATAAGTTGGAATCCCCCCCTCCACAGTAACATTTTCCACGTCGAAAAATTCAAATCTGTAAATTTTCAAAATTTCGTATTTTCGAAATTAATTTTTCTTCCAAGTCAATTTTTTTCGAGATTTTTAAAAGGGACATCTAGTGCATTTTAAAGAAATTAAATTATTGGAATTTCATTCAGCAGTTTTCTCAGCTTAGAAGTTCCCTAATTCTGTTTCCAAGGCCGCTTTGGAAAAACAATTTTGACAAAAGTCATAGATGCAGACACTAGGAATAATTTTGATTATTACAAAAATTTCGATTGGTGCCCTTCCTCCCCTCCAATTTCACATAATACATATTTATATAAATCATGGCCGAATGATTGTCATTCTTATTATGCAAAATTGCAGGGGAGGGAGGGGTTCAATCGAAATTTTTTCAATGACCGAAATTATTCCAAGAACCTCAATGTACAATTTTTGTTTGAAAATTTTTTCAATTGAGACCTTAGGTACAGTGACAGAGATTTTTGAAAAGGGAATGGACCCTCGACAAAAAGGCGAGTCTTGAAAAAATAACATACTCGCTCATCTGCAAGCCAAAGTTGCATTGAGATACTGTGAGCAGTACAAGAAAGTTCAAGGGTCACTTTCAAACGTATTATGCAAAATTGAAAGAGAGGGAGGGATCCAATCGAGATTTTTGTAATGATCAAAATTGTTCCTAAGATCTCAACAATCTACAACTTTCGTTTGAAAAAATGTTCAAAATCGGCCTTAGGAACAGAGATAGGGAACTTTCAAGAAAAAAGGAATGGATCTTCGGGAAAGGGGATCTTTAAAAAAATGGCATCCCAGCTCATTTTTTTCTTTATAGACTCTAGACTAAGATTCAGTCATAAAATAGCTTTCAACGAAATAATTTGCAACTGTACTCCTACTTATGTTATCTAAACTACAAAATTATTCATAAAAAATAACTCACCAATACTTTCGATCACCTTAAACGCGTTCCAATGCTGAAAAAGCACTCCGACGGTATCCCACGAATCACTTTCGAAAATCAACTTTTGCGCAATGATAAATAACATTTCTTCCACTCGACCAGATATCTGTTCGAAATGTCGATTGTAATCCACCTGAAAATTCAACCACAACATTAATCGTACTCAGCATCTACCCTACGATCTAATTACACCTCGTTGGAAATTTTTTTCACACCGAACAAATTCTCGCTGTGAATTTCCTCATCAACCACCAAAGAGCAAAAATTTTCAATCTACCGACAAATTATTCGACCGGTGATCTCAATTCATCCTTCATTACGGTTTATTCCCCGTAGACTTTAATTCACTGGTACAGCTGCCTAGAGCGACAAAGGTATCGTACATTTTTCTTAATACCTCGATAACGTGACTTATAGCGGTTCACTTGTCACTTTGAAACACCACATACGAAGAATGCTTTTTAACAGTTCGACCATACCGCAACTTTACCTACTCTCCAAACCTCTGCCTCAGTAATTTGAAAACTAATGGATTCGGCAAACCGTAAACGAAACATGTCACAGCAAATAAACTCGTGTCTCTTTTTACCGGCATTTCAAGCGTCGAATTTTAAATTTCTCCGATGAGCTTGTCCCTAAAGAATATAACGTGCATTTGGAATTATTTCACTTGTTTCAAATTTAGCTCTGTAGGTAAAAATATGTACGCGAAGAGTCTCTCAGCATTTTCCGGATTATTTTATTGAAAATTTAAATGCTGATAAATTTACATCACGTATACAAATTTATTTTATTGGGAACCAAATTCAATGCCACAAAATCAGCTAATTTCATTAAGTATCTAATATTAACAATGCTAACAGAATTTAATACCTATTATGCAAAATGGGTTGACCTTTTCACATGAGAGAGATGCTCAGCTAGAATGATGGAAAATAATATACTCTTAGGTATTTGAATAATAAATCATCGAGTTTTAATTCGTCGCAACTTCAGTTGTTTTTATCACATTTGCATTTTTCATTATTTCAGAGATTCTTTAGAGTAATATTAAATATACATATATTGAGAGAAAACACGAATCTTTTCTTTTTGAATTTCTCAAGAGATTTCAATTCTTCGTTACTTGATTTATAATTTTCTTTAGATCGCAGGAAACCAAGATGTACATTTTTTTTTTACCAAATTATTTGCTTATTTTACCTCAATGGGATAACCTGAGTACAAAAATAATCTCAAACCATCTACAGGGTGTCCCAGTTGAGAGTGATCGACTTCCGGCTGGCAAGTAGGCAACCTGTCCTGAGCCTAAGTAGGTACAGGGTGTTTCGGTAGGAGTGTATTGCCTTGGTGTATGCATGTTTGCCAACCCCAGGATTTGAAGGGGTAAAGTTATGCATTAATCCTAATCTGATGTTTTAAGACGTCCAACTTTGCTGATAATATAGATGGAGATTTTTTTAAAAACTTTCTTGTAAAACTTTTTAAGGCCTGAAAAATGAGTTATATTCCTGTTTTGCTTAGGTCAAAAATTGAAGGAGCAGCAATGATTTGAAAATTTGTAGGCTTCATAACTTCTTCAATTTTCCAGTAATGCAAAATTTTGTAAGAATCAATTTTGTTGAGTTTTTTGAGCTCTCAAAATGAGCTAATAATTTTTTGCTCAACTCCAAAATTGAAAACATGAAAGATCATTTTGAAAATTTTTTGAAAAGAAAAAATTTAATTTCAAGAAAATCATGTGACTTACAGTTTTAATCTTTTAAATGGTTGTAGCTCCTTCAATTTCAGAGTTATGCTAAAAATTACTAGCTGGGTCATTCCGTGTCAATGTGATGAAAAAATGTTATCACTCCCTCCGATTTTGTTCAAATTTTTTTTACAAGATCCTCTCGTAAGGTAGGTAAGAGAACCACCATTGTTTCGCTCCCACTCCTCAGGGGTCTAGGGATGGGACCTTGAAGTTTTCATACAGTGGCGATTTCGTGCTGAGGTACCGGACTTTGGAGCCTTATAAATCGAGAGCCGTTTGACTTAGAGAAAATCTGTTGTCGCAGTTTTAAAGAGTGTCAAAAGTAGGTGAAAAACCGCGAGTAAAAAATGTTGAAAGTTCAAAGTTTAAATTTTTTTCAAAAAACTCAATTTCCAAAAATTCGTCACTTCCTTGAGCTACCACTTAAAAATTAGTAAAAATTCAAAGCGATACATTTTTTATGCTTCTTACAACTAACGATATTATCAGGGTCGCTGATCTCAAATATCGAATCAGTTTTTCATTTTCACCCCATCGTGTCCTAAAATCCTCTACAAGACCCAAACATTTTATAGAAAAGGGGTGTTGGGGCACAGTTTGGGGTACAGTGGGGTGGAAACTGAAAAATGAGTTGATATTTGAGATCAGCGACCCTGAAAACCTAACAAACCATATGTGACACGATTTTTTCATTTTTTTCGAAAGGGAAGCTCAGTGTGGAAAACTGAGGGGTCAGATCAAAAAACTAAGTTATTGAAAACATACCTAAACGATATGTCACATGACCTGGATTTTTTTGTTGAAATCTGACCAAAATTTGGGGGCTTCCGAACCCCACAAGGCACGATGAAATATCGTTAGTTGTAAGTAGCATGAAAAAATGTATCGCCTTGAGTTTATAGAAATTTTGTTTTGAAACATATACCAGCATTATTGCATAACTTTGCTCCTTCAAATCATGGAGTTGGCAAACATGCATACACTTATGTAGTTTGGGTAGCTGCATCTTCAATTTAAAGGCGGTGCACTACTACCAGAACATCCTGTAGATATGTTTGCATACCCTTGAAATTGAAGGGGAAAGTTATGATTTAAAAAAACAATTTTTTTTCAGTAATTTGAAAAGAAAAGTCATTTTTAATGAGTTTTCCTTGAAATTAATTACGTATAACTTTTGATTTGAGCAAGATAGAATACAGGGGTTTGCGACATTGGAAATAGCATGATTTTTTACACAAATTAAGTTTATAATAATGGTAGGTTAACATGAATATTTTTTTTAGAATTTCAATTAAATGGTAAAAAATGGATTTTGGGGGGGGGGGGGCTAAAATAATTTATTAGTAATTGGGGTTTCCTGATCAAGTAACCCAAATCCATGATTAATCAAAAATAATGAACAAGATTTCAAAAAAAATTCGTACGAGCATAACTTTGCCCCTTCAATTCCAAGAGTATGCAAACATATCTACTTGAGCTCAGGATGAATTGCCTATTTACCAGTTGGAAGGAGGTCACTTTTAATTGGAACACCCTGTATAAATTTGTATTCTTCCGAGCGCATTTCAATGCTTTATCCATATTGAAAAAAAATTCTTCACTCCAATCATACCCAACCAACATCCCAATGAAATTACAAACAACAGAAACCCCCTACATTCTTCAATTACTACACAAAACTTTCATTAAAAACGTAATACAAAATTTGATACAAGGTAAAAAAAAAACATTTCCTAGCAACAAGTCGTTATTAAACAGAAGAAAGAAAATAAACAGATAAGTCTGCAAAAATATCTTCTTAATCCCTCGAGTTTTTTAAATTGAAAGGAAAAAAACGTCGACGAAAAAAAAAATTAAAAGAACTGTTCAATTATTATTTTTTGAAATGCTGTAATTCAACATCTATATAGGCTGCCAGCTCGACTACTTTTACCTCACAATAACGCTTCGGCTTTGCTATAAATAAGTAACCAAATCAAGGAAATTGTTTATCACGGTTACGAGAACTAAAAGGAATGTTTTTCATTAAGTTGTTTGGCTTAATTTCGGTACCATATAAATTCAGATAATAGGTATTTCTATACGTAACCTAAAATTCAAAGAAATGAATTATAGCTTTAATCGTCTACTCTTGCCTATGATTCGATACGATGCCATACGAAACAACAACAAGATGAATACCTCCGTTTATAAATTATTTCGCTAATTAAACAAAGTCAAAATAGATAGGCGTTCTCGTATCCGAAACAATACTCCCGCAAGACCTTCGCCAAAACATCGTAAGTCGACTACGTATGAAGATTTTCTTTAAACACTTTAATCAAAGTTGAAGCAAAAACAGATAACGTAAATTAAGATAAGAAAAAGTTGAATCCGCTGTTGGACTTTCTCCAAAACAGGCGACAGACTTCTTGAAATTTAATTCAATTAACAAGCTCTTTGGTCACTTATGGAAACGTATTTCGTCTTGGAACCTTTATAAGGGTGTTACTTTATACCCTTTTTACAAAGTTTTTCATTTTTTCAACGCTACCTCCATAATTCTACGAGTTTCCACAATTTGACGAATGCGGATGAGAAAATCACATAATACGTAATTTAATTCATTATTTTAACGAAATAGAGGTATAATATTTGATGTAAAATTTTAATTTATTTGATATCATTAGAGTCCACAGTTCACACAAATGATTGAACTAATTGTTGAATCGGTAAACCAAAACCTACACTATCTGACAATACAACAACCACTTTTCAGAACTTTTCGCGCATCGAACATCATATCAGTTATTTTATTCCATCTTTAAATTTTAAAAATAAATCACTATCAAAATAAGTTACTTATTTGATAACGTCTGCCATTAGATTTACGAGTAGATATACCTAACTTATGTAAATCACCACTTCAACACGAATTTCGATATTGACATGTGCTGAGTGATAAAAGACAGCCGTTATATAAAAATGGAAGAAAAATCTATTTCGTTAACTGGGTTCGGTAATCCCATCATTGACATCATCATCGATGAAAATACCGAGTCGTTGATTGACAAATATCATTTGAAAACAGATACGCAAAATGATCTACCAGCAAAAATATACAACGATCTGCGACAGGAAATTCAAAGGTAAGAATTATGCTTATCCTAATTGAGGAAAACTAGGTAAAATAATGTATAGTCATATTTTTCTGTTTTTCATTTCATAGCAGTGCGTATAAAGCGACTTATATTCCCGGAGGCTGCGTGCAAAACACCGTTCGTTTATTTCAGTGGTTGGAAAATGAAAAATTTTAAACTGTCATGTATGGAAGTATTGGCTCGGATAAACATGGCCGTTATTTGACTGAGCAAATTCAAAAAGAAAGGGTTATAACGAGGTAAAAATTAATTTTTAGATGCATATTGAGTAACTTTTTTGCTAATTTATAAGTTGAAGGGACAGGGAATGCATTTTTAGATGTTCTTAAAAATTTTTGAAATTTCGTAGAAAACAAGCAGGAAATTAAATAAAATTTTTTATAAGAATATTGCCCCATCAAATTGTAGAGCAAAAATAAAATCAAGGAAAAAAATTTAAAAAATTTTCTACCTATCGATAATATTACAGTATTTCAAAGCACTGAAGTTTTATCCAATTTTCAATTCATCAAATTTTGAAGTTCTAGAAAGCCATATCAAACAAACGAATAACTATTCAATAATGAAAAAATTCACCAGATCCATTTACAAAACTATAGGTGAACACGTTGCCTATTTCGAATACTCAAGGAGCAAATTTATTAATTTTCAAATCAGCTCAAATGTTGTAAAAATCGTCTTAAAATCATGAAAATTGTAGAAAATGAGCTAAAAATTATTGAAAATGCCATAAAAATTGATAAAAATATCGTAGAAATTGCAACAGGATCATAAAAGTAGTCGAAAATTTCTTGAAAAATACTGAAGTTTTCACAAAAGTCATTTAAAATATAATAAAAATACTACTGGAATGAATGGTACTTTGAAAAATGAACAATTTTTGTTATGTTCATTTCTTGCCTAAAATTGAAATTGAAGGGATTATTAAAAATGATTTGAAATAAAAAATGCCTAAAAAAAATTCAATTACGGAAATAAATAGTACATTGAAAAATGAATCATTTTTGTTATGTTTATTTTTAGCTCAAAATCAAAATTAAAAGGGTTAATGGAGCATTGAAAGTAGAAAAATTTGTAAAAATTTTGAATTTTTCAGACAACATCGAATATTAGAGCCTAATGAACATAACAAAAATTGTTCATTTTTCAAAGTACTATTCGTTCCCGCGGTTAAATTTTTGTTTAGAATTTTTTTATTGTAAATTATTTTCATAGTCCCTTCAATTTTGAAGTTTGGCAAAAAAAACATGATATGAAAATTTGTTCAATTTTTAAAGTATCGCCCATTCCTATGATTAAACATTGGTTTAGATTAAATTTTTTTCAAAAATAAATTCGCCCTTTAAAAATTTGAGATAAGCAACATGTTCATCAAAGTTTTTTTTAGTGGTACCCATTGTTGTATTCTAATCTCTGGTATGGCAAACGACTCCCACATCCGGAACATCCTGTATTAAAAAAATGAAATAAACAATTCCAACATTTTTTACAAATTTTCAATTTTTATCGATTTTTTCATTCTATTTGGAGTCTTCAAGTACATGTAATTCAGGGGGGGATTTTCATTTACAAAATCCAAAAAATTTTCAACAACATAATTGTACTCAATATTCAAAATATATAAAAATACGACAGTTTCCGTTCATTTTCGCCCACTTCGCAAATATCCAATCTTAAATGCATCAGAAAACACTCGATACAAACCCCGAATAATTTTTCATCACTTTTAAAAAAAACCTGTCTCACATCGAATCCGCAAAAAAAAAGGAAAAAAAAGAAATAAAGATACGTCAAAATATAATCTAATAAAAGCCACAAAAAAATCGTGAAAATTTCAAATATAAGGTGAAATGTTTTAGATTTCTCGCTCATCTTTACGCATAAACGTACACATTTCGAATTCAAAGTACCTAATAAATGATGAAATCTAAAAGCATTACAACCATCATCTACTTTATGATCGTTTCTCGACTGTGGCGTGTTTTCCATTCGGTTAAAACGATCATTTTTCACTTGACGTGATAATAATGTAACGTATATGAACTTGAGAACAGCCTCGGAAAAAATTTCTCATTTCTATTTTAACAAGTTAATTTCAACGTATCAACTTTTGAAATAAACCTGACAACATGGATCACGTTTTTCGGTCTCCACAATCGAACATTTTTCAAAAACCAATTACGTAGGAATTAGATTTTTTCACAAATGTCAGCAAAATTTAATTTAAATTACGAAAAATTCTATTCACGTGGTCACCTGCATACATTGTTAAAATCGTGTCTTGATAAGTATACGTAAAACTATCCATAAATTGTTGGAAAATGTTCGCGAATTCGCGAGGCTTATTTTTTTTAATTTTCAAACTCATCATCTTTCGGGAGTAGTTTGTTTTTTTATCCTTTTTAAAAACACGATGATATTTTTTAATCCCTCGAACAACATAAACGAAAACAAGTCGAAGTTTAAAATCCATCATTATACGTCCAAGCCTTTGCAATCCTTTATACTGCAGTTTACACGCAGACTTAATAAAAATAGAGTAATTACGCCACAACACCGTAAACAAGGCTGAGAAATGGTAAAAAGCTGCGCAAAAGTTGAAACAACTCCGGCCTTAATGCGTTGGTATAATCTATGTAAAGAAAAACTTTTCATCTTCAAACATTCAACTTTATACGTAAGCGAGGTCTTTAAAAAACCAAAATTCCGATAAACTTTTCTCCACCGCGAAGACAGGATGTATCGAAGACGTCTAATGATTTTCTAGTGGCATCATTTCGAGAGGAAAAAAAATTCACGAATGCGTTAAATTTTTCATGCGGAAGAAAGAGTAAAATGTAAAAGTTTCGAGAGTTGAAATATTTATCATCGATTTCATAAAAGGGTATAATTTTTTTTAACGTCGAATAGGTACCTATTTCTTATCGATGAAATATCTCTTATTTTCGTCATCCTCGTGCAACCAACTTTCTCAAGCTATCTAATTCAGAATTTCGAATATACTTTCTCACATTAGGTATAGAATTCATGCTTTTAGTACAGTCTTAAAAGTATTTTCGTTCGATTTTTTTGTTAAAAGCAATTTTATGACTGAATCGTAATTTAGAGTCTATCAGGGAATAAATGAGCCGACAGGCAATTTTTTTAAGGCTCTCCTTTTTCGAGGGTTCAACCCCCTCTCCTGTAAAGTCCCTTATCTTCGTTCCTAAAGCCGATTTTGAAAAATTTTTCAAACAAAAGTTGTAGATTGAAATCCTCGGAATAATTTTGATCATTACAAAAATTTCGATTGGATCTTTCCCTCTTCACCAATTTTCCAAAATACGTATAAAAATCATGTTTGAAAATAGTTTTTCTTATTTTACATCGAAAATATACGACATTAAACAGTACTCGAGAGAATAAAAGTCCTCTGGAATCATGCAATGAATAGAAGCACTTAAGATGCAGTATGTTTCACCCTCCCACTCCAACTTTTTTCCTTAAAAGTTCCCTATCTCTGATCCTTAGGCTACTTTTCAAACATTTTTGAAAAAGTTTCGCATAGGATGTGCTTTTTAGATGCCTAATACGTGAAAAACCAAACCAAAAAATGGCATGAAAAAAATGTCACGCTGACTTTCAGATAATTTGTCAAACTTTACACTTTTGGACTTCTTGAAAAATTTTAGAAAAAAGATTTCAGACACCTAATTTCTAGACATTTTATTAGACAGAACTTGAAAAATTTCCAAGTTTTCAAAAATCAGACATTATGTTAGGCTGGACTAATTTGACTAGGAATTTTGCTGTAAAGTGAAACAATTTACCATGCCAAGCAACCCTGGGTGATTTTTCAAAAGTCATCTTCTGAAAAATATTAGGGTTTGAATATTCAAAATTTCTACGTGTCATAAAATTGTCATTTAAAAGTAAAGATGGTCATTTCAGGGTTACTTTTGGTCAGAATCGTTATTTTTTATAAAAAATACCAGTTTTGGTCAAAACTGTCAATTTTGGTAAAATTTTCAGTTTTTAGGCAAAATTGTCATTTTTTTGTCAAAATTATTATTTTTTGCCATCATTTTCTAGTCCAAACGGTCACTTGTCAAAATTGTCAATCTATTATGTCAAAATTGTGATTTCGAAGTAGAAATTGTCATTTCAAGGTAGAAAGTGTCATTTTTGGTCAAAATCTCCGTTTTTCATCAATTGTTTTTTTTTTGCCCAAATTGTGAATTTTCGGTCAAAATTGTCATTTCAAGGTAAAAATTGTTATTTTTGGTCAAATTCATCATTTTTGGTCGAAATCGTCATTTTTTGATAATATTGTCATTTTTTGGTCCAAAATGCCATTTTTTGTCAAAATTGTAACTTTTCAGATCGAAACTGTCATTTCAAAGTAAAAATTGTCATTTGGTCAAGTGTCATTTTTTTTGTCCAACTTGTGAATATTTTAGTCAAAACGGTCATTTCAAGGTAAAAATCATATTTTTGGTCATTTTAGACTTTTTTTAAAATGTCATCGAGAACAATATTATGGTTGCATATTCAAAATTTAAATTTTTGTAAGTTTCATAAAGCCTAGCAAAATGTCTAAAAGTCATTTTAGGCTTTTCTAAAAATTTCATCAACATAAAGCCTGACAAAATGCGTGAAAGTCACGGAAAATGTCAGCGTTCGGACAGACGGACATGTGAATTTTTGTGACCAAACCTGTAAAAAAGGACACAAAATTCCGTCACTCTGCCTTTTAGACATTTTGTGAGACAAACAACTTAAGCTTTTAGCATAGGATATACTTTTGCTATGGGGAGTGATCTCGTGGAAAATTCCGTGACGAAAAATCGTCACGTTGACTTTTAGACATAATGTCAGACTTTTTTGGATTTAGAAAAATTTTCAGATTTCCATTCACTTTTTGGAAAATTTTAGAGATTATGCTGACTTTTATAAAGACGATTTACGTCCCCCAATGAGGAAAAGCATATCCTATGTTTTATCGTATTATGCAAAATTGGAGGGGAAAGGAATGGTCCGATCGAAAATTTGATAATAACTGAAATTATTCCTATGATCTCAATCTACAACTTTTGTTTGGAAATTTTTTCAAAAGCAGCTTTAGGAACGAAGATAGGAAACTTTCAAGGAAAGGAGATAGACCCTCAAAAAAGGGAAGCTTTAAAAAAAATGACATACCGGTTCATTCTTTCCCTTGTAGACTCTAGATTACGATTCAGTCATGAAAATTGCTTTTAACAAAAAGGTCGAACGGACACTGTTCTTTTACCTTTTGCAACCGTATTATTATTTCTACTACACCTTTCTAATTTGATTACAGATTCGATACAGTATCTGATGACGAAGCAACCACCGAAGATGCTATTTTATTAACGCATAAACAATATCGAACCATAGCTTATACAACGAAATCCAAGGCGGCTTGTTTTAAATTCTCTCAAGCTCCTGGCCATTACCTGGAGAAAGCTTTATTAAGCGTATCGGATACGAAAATAGTCTTAATCGACTGTTACTTTAGCCTTCATTGCGTTCCTTATATTTATCGACTACTGGAACAATGTCAAAAGCACGACGTTTTCGTGGCTTTCAGCGCCGGAGGAGAATCAATTATTAAGGCGAATAACATCGACGAGACTTATTTACCATTCGTGCAACGAAGCCATATGTTGGCCCTTAACTTACACGAATTTCAAGCGATATGCGAACGGGTACGAATTCGCACCGAGAATATAGAATCAGCGTTGGAATTATTTTGCCAATTATCAAACACCAATATGACGAAAAGTACTTTATGCAAATACTCGAGAATTATCGTGGTGACCGATGGTGAAAACCCGGTGCATTGTTATACCAAAGAACAAGGCTACTTAAAGTTTCCTATTCGAGCATTAGCAGTAAATCAAATAAAAGACACGACCGGAGCAGGTGACGCATTCATGGCCGGCTTTCTTTATGGTATTTCTTATAACAAATCCATCCAGCAATGTTTACAAATAGGATATGAAACCGCTGTGGAAATCATACGACAGGTTGGATGTACTATACCAACTTCACGTCCGAATTTTATCAACTGCGAATAACTACTCCGAAAAAAAAAGATCATTAGAGGAGAAAAAATAGCTCTTTTTAATATTACAAGTACACACCTTGACACCTCGGTTTAGTCTTTAGCTCTCTACAGACGTCAGTTTCTAGAGAAGAAGATATTTCGCTAATCTTATTTCACGCGTATGCTTACAAAGTTATATACCTACACGAGCAACAAGTCCCGAATGGTTTTAAATTTTAAACACTCCATCTGAATGATTTAAAACCTTCATACACCGTGAACTTTAATACACTGTTTACCTTCATCTCATAAGTGGGTATTGGGTAACTTATTCGGCTTAAAGGTAACATACGGAAATGTTCAAGGATCAAACAAACACTTGGAAATTACATTGTACTCGTACTATATGTATAGGAGCTGAGAAATTTTCATACCTTTGGTGTGAACAGCTGATGCAAAACATGTAGCATTGGAAAATGTATCCTTTAAAATTATACTTCGTGTCGACACGAGTATTAAATCTTTTTCAACGTGGATTTAGAATTTTTTTTCTAAGAATTTTTCACTCGAACCAGAATAAAAAGTTGACTTCGGTTTTAAATGACGTGTACAAAAAGCCATTTCAAAATTCGAAATAATTTTACCAAAGAAATTTCATCTGGAAATTCCAATCTTTTTGAAAAAAATTGTGAAAATTTCTTTACATGGGTATTTTTATTTTACCCTAGAAAATATATCTACGGATATTTTGTACATTTCTTCTTCATTTCAGGCAAGCGTGGTACGATAAGTAGGTATAATTTTTTTCACGTTTATTCCTTTCATAAAAAAAATTTTGAGAATTTTATATTACCAATATTAACCCATCCAACGCATGTTAGCCCATTTTTTACCTTCATTGAGCAGGGGGAAAATTTGAAAAAAATCAACTTCATTGAAGTGGAAATATTTTTTCACCACTTTTCGAAAATTTCGAAGCATCGATATCAAATAAACAAATCTCTCCTGGAAAATTTCAAAGTTAATGAAATGAAAATTGGTTCATGCTTTTGATTTGAGATCAACAAAAAAATTCAAAACAATTTTCAACTGAAAGAAATTCGATCTATCTTTAATTAAATACGATTGGCGGCGAGCTCCATTCAGCATATTTTGATAAAAAATATTTTGAATAATTTTTTAATAATTTCAATTCAATATTTGAAAGATATAAATATTTTCACCAGTTGTGCAATCAAAAATCACCCACTTACCAATTTATTTTCAATGAAAATTTAGAATTTTAGATGATTATGAAATTTTGATTTTCGATACAACAAATTTTTTTGGAAAATTTCGGAAATGTACTCGAACAATGGAGTGTCATTGTCCCAAAAAATCACAAGGTTGATCCTGTTCTCACAATATTTCAGTAGCTATTGCCAACTTCAATTTTTTTTCATAACAATGGATTTTCGACATAATTATTTTACTTTTCTAAAAAAACCCACTTGAACCACCTTTCATTTTTTTATTTTGTTTTTAAAACTTATCAGAATTATTCCGTCGTTCAGTAATTGCATTCTTAAATTGACAAAAAAAATTCAGTTTTTTTTATTTTTAATTTTTTTTGGCTGCATAATTATATTTTTCATTCCTACTTTTGGTGAATTTATTCTTCTTGTAGTTTTAATTCATTGAATATTTCTACCAAATTTCCAATTCCAGGAACCCTTTAGTTAAGTTAAGAATGCTCTTAGGATAGCTTTGATGTTAGGCCATGCGAATCTTTCCAGACAGTACTTTGATCAACGCCAGTTCAGCGTCGAGCTCGAAAAGGTTAAAATTCAACACAGAAAATTGGATCAAATCAAAATTACCTACTTTCATTTTACTGTGTTGGATTTGCTATAAATCGAAAAAAATTGCACTCAACTACTCACCCTCAAAACAGACAGATACATAGAGCAAAATTTTCAATTTCTTTCCTCTCCAATTTTTTTAAATTATCATTTTTAAAAAATATAATTATGTTGAAATTTTAATTTTTTAATTCAGATATTTCAGGTCCTCAAATTATCCAAAATTGAACATGTTTATGCTTTAATAAAATAAAAAATAAAATGAAATTATAACAGGATTTTCGATTTGAACTGAAAATTCTCCAAAGAAATTAACTTTCAAGTAAGGGTGGAAATTTTTCATCATTACCTTGATCTCAACACAAGAATCACAGATGAAAATATCACAAGAATGATGGGTTGGGTATACGATTTTTTTCAAAAATTACTATTGAGCCAAATCGTACTAATATTTTCAGATAAATTCAAAAAATCTTCAAATAATCTCAAATGGGTCATAAAATTTACATTTTTCCAATTTTAAATGTATTTTTTGTCAATTCCAAAAAATTTTTTAATCATACAATTCTTTTTTCTTCAATTTTATGTTTACCCTTTTGTATTGATTATTTATTAGATAAGTTTGTAAAATTTTTTTAAACTTCTGTCAACAATTAGTTCATAAAAAATTAAAAAATTCTTTTTCAATTTTTTTTTCAAGTTACAAAAAGAACTTCGTTATAAAAACGAGGACTTATTAAAAATTGGAATCTTAATTGAAAAAAGTCAATTAAGAGACTCTCAAACATGAAAAATACGCATCACAATCTTAATAAAAAATCAATTGGAAACTTACACAAGTTTTACTTTAGAGGAAAAGCTTTTGAATCATGGATATGCCTTAGGATTTGACCTATCAAATATTAAATCTTAACTTTTTCTCTTTCAATCATTCCAACTAAAGGCCATCGAGATTACGAATGTTAGGGTAGATATATTATTTCTCAACAATTACTTAAATTTAAAGTGTTTTTCCAACTTTCAACGAGCAAAATATGGTACGAACGTTTGAGAAATTCGTCCACGAAAAAGAAAATTCGGAAAATTTGTTTTTTCTCATAATTATTATCATTTTAATTGATGCTAATTAGCGTCGTAATTTGAATCACAACCTATTCTTGTTTTATTTTCTTCTCAAAGACAGGAATGTTCGAAAATAAAACTTTGAAAAAGCCCCTTTTGGTCACTAAAAATCTCAATAATTCAACTTGATAGGTATTTCGCCAAATGCTGTACGCTTCAAAATTACTTATCCATCATTTTTTCGTTTTATACCATTTTCGTAAGAATAAATATTTGATTTCGGAAATTTCGAATTGATTCTTACCTTGGAACATACCGAGACTGGAATAGAAAATTATCTCATCTCGACTCCTCAAAATCTTGTTATCAATCTGTCCAAAAACCCCCTACGATCCTCTGCCCTCAGTATGTCGAGTCATACTAAGTACAGACTCGAGTTTATCGCTTCTGGGCAAAAAATAGTCACGTAATTATGTTTTTTTTTCACGAGTCACAAGCGTTATTAAATCATCTTGAAGAACAGCGAACTTCGGAACATCTTTTTAATAAGACCGACCATCTCGAAAATACATTTTTACTACAACATCGCTACTATTCCAAGTTATCCTTTAGAATTACACGAAAATGTAAACATTTCAAACAACGCCAAGCTATACGTATACTTTCTCCTGTTTTAGCATTTTCGACGCGGAGATGAATTATTAATTATTTCCTCTCGCTTTTTATATCCGATGTCGTATAGTCCTATAACCGATACCTCGTTCGTCTAAAAACTAGCTCACGAGTAAAATTTTCGCACCGAAAAAAACCCACGTACGTATACGCACCGACGAAGATAATAAATATTTTGAGAAACTAGCGATAAATTGGTTAAATTGCCATGTTCCAGTGGTGCCTCGAAAACACTGTTAACTTCTAAAAACGGTTTTAAGTCGGTTTACTTTAATTTAACGCAAATCCATTAGGCGAACAACACTGTTCGAAGCGTTAACACACGTACTGCAAAAAGCGCCCATAGTTTTGAAAATTTAATGCTCCCGAGCGTATTCGAAAGAGTTTTATGGTATCAAGAAAGTACGCCAAGTGTATATATTTGTAAACGCGCGATGATTACGTGAATAACGTCGATAGATTTTAAATAGGTACATCAACCGCGTACATTCAGGTGAATCTGAACTAGCTAAAGCTACGTACGAGTAAAAGCACAAGTCCAAAATGATTATCTCGAATTCTTATTCAGCCAAAGTTAAAATCGAGTCAATAAGCTTCACGCAAGGCGAGAGTTATTTTCAATTTCTTCTCGTTATACAGTCGTTATGCAAAAATGTTCTTTTTTCTTATATTTTTCCTTTACACGTGATCAGGAACGTGAACGAGTAAAAGGAAACGTTAAGTATTTGAAAAATTTCGCAGCGTTGCTCCAGGGACACAAGTCGTATTTTCCCCATTTTTATACCTATTTTCTTTTTTCTACCTCGTTCCGAGATAAGTAATTGTTCCCGAGGATGCAAATCAACGTACTTATTGTTTAAAATGCTAAATCTTGTAACTTTTTTTTTTGAACATGGATATGTTTTTTGGGCTGACGCGAAAGCCTGTTTATAATTTTGTAGGAAAGAAATTCCCGGAAGAAATAAGTCCGGGGGGATACGTTAGATACCACGATTTTTCTATTGAAACTATTCATAACAAGATGCTCGAACATTTTAAAAATTTATTGAAATTGATTAATGAACTTTTTATTGAGATGACAAATTGTGATATATTTTTTCCATTTTCATAATTTTTATTAAATGCAATATTTGTTAGAATGCGATCACTTGAATATTTTTCATCAGTGTACAGGGTGTTCCGAAAACAGTGCTTCGCCTTCAAATCAGAGATGCAACTACCCAAACTACATAGGTGTATGCATGTTGCCGATCCAAGGATTTGAAGGGGCAAAGTTATACACTGGTTCTGGTGAATGTTTCAAAACGTCTCAACTCCGCTGATAATTTAGATAGACAATTTTTTTAAAAACTTTCTTGTAGGATTTTTCAAGCTCTACAAAATGAGTTATATTCAGGTTTTGCCTAACTCTAAAATTGAAGGCGCTACAATGATTTGAAAATTTGTAGGTTTCATAACCCCTTCAATTTTTAAACTATGCAAAATTTTGTAAGTCATTTTTGTTGAGCTTTTTAAGCTCTACAAAATGAGCTAATAATTTTTAGCCTAGGTCCAAAATTGAAAACACGAGAGATCACTTTGAAAAGAAAAAATTAATTTTTTAGAAAATAATGTCACTTTTCATCTAATGGTTGTAGGTCCTTCAATTTTAGAGTCAGGCAAAACATGAATATAACTCATTTTGTAGAGTTTAAAAAGTTCTATAGGAAAGTTTCAAAAAAAAAAATTGTCAATATACATACTTCGCATTTTGACCAAATCCAAGGGAGTAGTTCATTTTGAGTTTAAGATGCACCATAGAAAATTTTAGACTCCTAGCTCAAATGGGAACAGAGCTGAGGGTGCTAAAAGTGGGGTCACATTTGAAAAAAAACGCATTTTTTTCCACTTTCGGGTAATGTCACCTATCTGGTACCTCGGTCACCCCCCCCCCCC
>FIZU01013697.1:0-10020 GCA_900064475.1 Pseudococcus longispinus | reverse complement strand
GGTTTATTTTTGAAAGCGGTCTTGATTCGAGAGTTAAGATAAGAAAGTTGGTGTATGGTGGAACGTGAGGAGCGGAAACCACATTGGGTAGGCGAGAGCTTTTCATCTTTTTCAAGTTTCCAGAGTAGTCTATTATTGATAATTCTTTCAAAAAGTTTGCATAGATTGGAGGTTAAAGAAATAGGTCGATAATTATCAATTTGAAATGGGCTTTTATTTGGTTTGAGAAAGGGTATAACAATTGCGCTTGTCCAAGACTTGGGAAAAGTGTGGGAAGACCATATAAAATTGAAAATGTCTAGAAGAAGAATTATCACTTTGTCGGGAGCATTTTTGAGGAATTGTGTGTGAATCATATCTGGCCCTGGGGCTGATGGGTTTGAGGATTGAATAGCTGTTTGTAATTCGTGTAGGGTTATGTCGCTGTTGATAGGTTGTGGGTCAGTTTCTTCAAAATTTAAAGGTTTTTCATTTTCTGATTTGAATTTTAGGAATATGGGATCTTGTGATTCATCGCTAGATATGAAATGTAAGTGGGAAGCGAATGCTTCGGCTATGTTTTTTGGATTGTCTTCTACTTCATTATTGATAAGTATATTTATTGGTGGTGTGGTTGAATTTTTTGGATGAAGTTTTCTGATGGATGCCCATAAGCGAGAAGGAGGAGTGTTGATGTTGACGTTCGAAGTAAATTCTCGCCAAGATTTACGTTTAGCTTGTTTTGTGGTCCATTGTGCTTTTGCTTTTAGTTTTCTGTAATTTATGAGATTTTCTGAAGATGGATTATTTTTAAGGGGGAAAAGTGTCGACAAATAAAAGAGATGGCGTTGGAAAATCTTAACGTTCGAGGCGTCATCGTCGGTATAAAAAAAGATGAGATATTAATTCGACTATACATTAATCACTCCGGTTTAAAAGTGCAAGCACCTGTCGTCGCTTTAAATGTAAATGCAATTCTTTATTCTGATAAATATCACGTTAAGAGCTTACATGAGTAATGGTTTATCGTATGAAATTTAAAATAGAGAAGGGAAAAAACACAACACCGGCGTGGGCTACGTACATTATAAGCTACCTAGCGTACGCTGGTCCGAGCTGAAATAAATTTCCAATGCAAAATAAGATTGTTGATCCCGTATATGAAAAAGCGACTCCCGCGAGATATTCGTAGGTCGCTTAATAGCCGATGAATTTGAGTCGACTTTGTAAAATAGAATAAATAAATTGTTGAATAACTCGTCCTCGCGTTTCGGCCCAGCCCCATGCCGAACGTTGGTGTGTATTTTTTTAGGGGGGAGGGGGAAAAAAAGGCCTGACGAAAAAATCGTAGCGACATACTTTGAAATCAAATTTACGATGACAACGTGTCGTATTCAGTTTTGTAAAATGTTAACTTTTACTTTTTGCCCAAAAATTCCCAAGTCGATAAAAGCGCAGCGCAGGTAAATTTAAATTATTTTGTTTCTTCGGTATATAGGTAATAAGTTTCGCTGCATGGAAAAAGCTGTTATAGTTTTTTCTCCCCCGTTCGTATTCATGAACACGTATCGTTGTGTAATACACTTTTACCTTACTTTTTTATGCCATCAAATGGGCTAAAAGTATCGCTTTTCTTTATGCTAAAAGTATAAGCCTTCAAGTAGTTATAAAGCTACTCAGCCTGACTTAAATTCGTAATATAAGCGTTTCTAGTACATTGTTGCCATGCTTCCTGAAGCAGAAATTTTACTCGGTTTTCTTGGCTTTTCGTACGTGTACGGTGGTGGCTTCGTAAAGGTGGGATGTAAAGTAAATTTTTCATTTTTATCATTGCTTATTCTAGGTATCAGTTTGGATACCGACCACGCATTCGGGTAAAAAACGAAACTAAAAATTTTGAAAATTTTCTATAAATAGGTATTCAGCGCTGAATTCAATTAAAATAGGCATTAGTTAAATTATGGGTTTTTTATCGCCTGTTTTAATCAAGCACAAAACAGAGAACGAATTTTTAAGAAGTCAAATTTTCAGTCAAATGTGAATAAAAGTACGAAAAAATCGTGATTTTTTACTGGGAATTTGTAATTTCTAAGATTATAAGTTGAATAAATCGATTTCTCATAGAATAAGAGTTGGGATTTATTATATTTTTGGTTGAGTCATCATAAATTTTGAGATTGATTTGTAAAATTTGAAATTTGAAAACGTACAAATTGAATTTTTGTGTTTTTATTTTTTGTATGTCAGATTTACCCAAACTTTTTGTTCTTTGAAAATGTTAGAGAGTTGGCACGATCAAATTTTCAAAAAAAGTTTACTTTTTGAACTTGGAAAAATTTGAATTGTTTCAAAATTTATTTAAAAATTTTTATCATGAATAATTTCCATCTTGAAAAAGATTCTCATCAAATTATAGCCACCCTAAAAATGATTCTCATCATCTTAAAAATCTTCACAAAATATTATCATCGATTATTAATGATTCTTATCAAATGACTGCCACCACAAAAAAGATTTTCATCAAATTATTGATGAAATACAAAAAAAATCAAAAATTAAACTAGAATAATTTTTTTTGAATTTTTCCAATATGTGTTCTGTATTTAATGCATACGAGTATTTAAATTTTACGAGTATGTAGGTACCCTCACAATGAAATTAATTCGAAAATTTTTATCACTAATCGAAAATTTAATTTGTCAATTTCAAAAAGTCATCTGATTTAAGAGAAACACTGAAATTTGCCAAGTCCAAAAGGCAATTCCGTATGATGCACCTGCACAAATTCTAAAATAAAAAAAATTAAAAATACTGAAATTTTTCCCAAGTCTAAAAAGTCACTTTTTTCAGTTTGTTTCAAGTTCAAAAAATCATCTGGGTAACAAAAAATTGAAATTTCTAAAAAAAATTCAAGCTCAGAAAGTTTTTTTTTCAAGTCTAAAAAAATCATTACTAGATAACAAAAGTTTTTGATGGATTTTCGTCACATAGTTAGGTAGGTACCTATACCTACAAATTTTTAGGATGACTACCAGTCATAAAAAATATCCATACATGTTTTTCAAAATGTTCCCTTTGACGTGCAAATATGTCATCGAGCATCGAGATTCAAAAATTTTCAAATTTGGGAGAGAAAAATTTTAAATTTTGTCATTTTTGGAACATTTTTTGAAGTTTGCTAATAATTTTACATTTTAATGTCAGACGTTACAAAACATACGTAAAAATATAAAATTTTTGTAATGTCACAGTGACAAAATATCATTATATCAATGGTCTTGAATTTTTTGTTCGATTTTTTGGTCCTTTTAGCATAGGATATGCTCAGGGATGGCAAGCCAGCCGAAAGCTGAAAGCCAAAAGCCGATACTGACTGAGAAGCCGAAAGCCAGCGGAAAGCTGATTACATTCGGCTTTTTATCGGATTTTTAAGCTTTTAATCTTTTTTTTCAGCTGGTTTTTGGCTTTTTATCGACTTTTATCGTATTTTTTTCGACTTTTCATCGACTTTCTTTTCAACTTTTTATCGGATTTGAAAAATTTTTTTCGACTTTTTTTCGACTTTTTATCGGATTTTTTTCGTTTTTTTCACCTCTTGATCAGTTTTTTTCGGCTTGAAGCTGGGAAAAAACTGGAAGAAAGCCGAAAAAAGCCGATGGCCAGCCAAACGACAATACGCTAAGCCGATGGGCAGCCGATAAAGCTGTTATTTAAAATTTTGTAAGCCGAAAACCAACGCTGAATTCGGCTTGACAGCTCTGGATATGCTTTTGCGATGACCAAATCCGCGGAAAAGATAGAGAAATTGAGTAAGTAACAGAAATGAGTGACAAAATTGGGTGACGATGACTTTTAGACATTTTGTCAGATTTTTGAACTTCGAAATCGTTACAAAATTCCACGACTCTCACTTTTAGACACTTCGTCAAACAAACACTTTAGACTTTTTGGACCTGAAAAATTTTCGAAATCACGCTCGATTTTAGACATTTTGTCAGACTTTTGGATAGAAAATTTCAAAGACCACGCTGTTTTTTAGACAATTTGTCAAATTTTTTTGAACTTGAAAAATTTTCAGATTTTCGTTGGCTTCTTGGAGTTGGAAAATTTTTAAGATAATACTGAATTTTAGACGTTTTGTCAGACATTTTTGGAATTGGAAAAATTTTCAGATTTCCACTGGTTTTTTGGATTTGGAATTTAGAGATAAGCTTAATGCTCACTTTCAAACATTTTGTCAGATGAACACTTTAGACTTTTTGGACTTGGAAAATTTCAGAAATCACGCAGACTTTTCGAAATTTTGTCAGACAGACTTCTTGAGGTTGGAAAATTTCAGGGTTCACGCTGACTTTCTGACATTTTGTCAGACTTTTTTGGAGTTGAAAAATTTTTAAGAATTTTAATGAATTTTTGTGCTTGGAAAATTTCAAAAAAAGTTCAAATCAGGATATTGCCAGACAGCTTTTTACGTAACGCTAACTTTTATATATTTTGTGAAAATTTTTTGAAATTGTTGAATTTTGGGTATTTTGCCAGTTTTTTGGAATTGAAAACATTTTCAAATTTTGATTCACTTTTCGGACTTGAAAAATTCTAGATATCGTCACACTGACTTTGAGACATTTTGTCAGTCTATTTTAGATTTTCTGCACTTGAAAATTTTTTAGATTTCAAACGATTGTTTGGGCCTGGAAATTTTCAGAAATTCTGCCTTTTTCAATTTTGAAAAATTTTATCCAGAGTCAGTTGACTTTTAAACTTGGAAAAATTTATATTGTTTCAAAATTTGACTTTTAGACATTTCAAGAGACATGATTAACATTGTGTCTGACTCCTTGATTTTACAATTAAAGTCAGACACTATGTCAGACCGGAATGTGCATTTCAGTTTGACACAGCAGAAAGACCAAAACATATCCTGAAAATGGCCAGGGGCAGAGCCCTCTGGTGAGACCCGAAGGGTCGAGTTTTTTCTTTTAGAATGATTCGTCCCTGAAACATACGTATCTGTATTTTAAAAAATCGTATTTTGTTGATTTAAAATTAATTTCAGTTTGAAAAATTTGTATGAACCGCGACCTTTAAAAAAATTACGAAAAAAAGAACTCATTTTAATTTGGAAATCCAAGGCTAAAATTGAGAATTTCCGTTGTATTCAAAAATTCTGTATCAATTTGCCTCTACAATTACAATACTCGAACCAATATTTCCGTCATATGGTTAAAAAAAATCCATACCCAGCATTTTCTCTAATTACTTAACCAATCTCAAAATCGAAAGAAAGATTTTATTTCCTTTTCTCAAAGTCAACATACTTCTTAATGAAAGCAAACCTCCATCACTAATGATGAAAACATCAAATTTCCTCAATCAATATAAAACGTCAATCTTTACTTTTAACATCGAAAGAGTAACTATTTACATACAGTTACGTCGGTCGAAACATTCGATAGAATATAATAAACCCCATAAACGGAAATTATATCTCGACTATAAATAAAACGACTAATATTTAGATACGAGTAAAACGTCAGCGTCATTTTTACCCATAATTTGTAGTTTAAAATCTGTTTTATGTAGGAAGACGTATTTCCCTAACGATTTACAAGATACTTGTATAGGTACGCCTTTATTCCTGCATCGACTCGAGGGAGGGATATTGAAAACGGTGGTTTAAATTTTCTAAATCCAATCAACAGTATGCTCATCGTGGGTATCGATGTCGTAGATACACCTTGCTTAGCGGTAATACAGAATCGAACACGAAAATCGTGCGGTTGATAAGTTCATTAATTATTGTAGAATAAAAGGGGGGAAATGGAGAGCAGCTATCATTCGAAACAAAATCATCGTCAGGTAATTTGAGCGTTTTCTTTTCGTTGCGACGAATATAGATAGATATATATGTAGAAGCAAAACTAATATAATTTAGTTCGCTCAGTCGAGAACACTTTTATTCATTTAATTTCCGATGAGTAGCTTTTTGTACAAGTCTATTGATTCGTTAAAAGAACATTGTCGACGAGAGGGCAGACGGCGAAGATGAAAAGCTCAAAATGGGTCACGTCAACGTATTTAACACCTAACAAGTTTAATCAACGCAGTACCTTGAAAAATTTCGCTTTTTCACCTTTCCCTCTTGCTGCTGCTGTTTTCCATTTCGCCATCATTCAAGCGCGAATATATGAAGAGTAAAAATATAGCGGAAAATTTTCAATTTCTCTAGACAAAGAGTAAGTTAGTAAAATTATATGAAATTTGCATGACAATACCATTGTGTAAGCAGATAAGAGTGAACATTGCTTCGGAGAAAATGTACGCCCTCGCAGCATTAATTAGTATTTTGGATGGGTTTTTTCCTCTCTTCTTCTTTTTGCACTTGTACTTTTTCGCAAACATACCGAACTGGAGGTATTATCACGTCGGTGAATCTTATCGAGTCATTTAACCAAAACAGAAAAAAAAGTTATTTAAAAAAAAATTACGAGTTGAATTATTTTTCAGGGTATGGTGGAAGGGAAAAAAACCCCGACGAGTCTCTTCATCGGACGGTAATTGTGAAAACTATTTAAAAAGTTTTTCGTGTTTTACAATTATCGACATTTTTATGTTTGTAAAAGCGAGAAGATAAAATAAACGCTATTACGAAAGCCACTTTTTTAAAGGTTTTTTCGTGTAATTTTTTATATCGCGGCGTATTATTAAATTGATAAAACATTAATGAAAAATGTTAAATGTGTAGGTTTTTTTTTCACTATTTCGCTACATAACGTTGGTTTCTCACCCAGATAAACCAAGAGCTAAGCAGCCGAGCAAATCTTGTAAACTTTTCGAAGAATTTAGTTTTTAATTTTGCCAGAATTTTATACGAAAATTTATTACTTTTGATTCGACTCGGAACAAGACGAGACTAGCGGAATGGAAAAACTGCCTAGTGAATGTAATAATAATAATACGCTATAAAAAAAAGAAGAAAACATAACAAAAACAATACCGAAGTATACGTTTTTATTACTTCATCGCCATATCAAGCAGGAAAATTTCAGTGGTAGAAATTTTTCAAATAAAATAACCAATTCGAGTTCAAAAACTTAACGTATCTATGGTTTGACGAAGTGAAAAAATCCCTTGGTTTTGCACGGCGAAAATTTTCATATTGGGATGAAGTTGGCATGTACTCGTAGCATTCGTCAAAATAAAATTGTTGAAAATTTTGACGAAATGAAATACGAGAAAATTTTCATTTCGGTAGTCGTGGCGGGATTTTGGTTAAAATGACGTAAAAGAAAGGTTTCTATAGTCTGCGGATTTCTCGAGGGCTAAAGAAAAAAAGTCGATGTGGAAATTTTGCTCGAGAGCAATTAAAAAACCAAGGAAATTTCTTCCATTCAATTTGTAACAAATTTTTTCACTCGAATTGATGACGTAAGATGGAAACGTCTCGCGAATTAATTTTTCTCCTTCGTAATAACTTCGAACGCCTTGTGCGGATGACCTTGATTTAAAACGAGCAATCAAATGGCCACTTTTTTCGAGTGGAAAATTTGCGAGAATTTAAATTTCGTATTTTTTTGTTTCGCGAGTTCGATAAGAAGTTTAAGAGGGGAGTTATCTAGCTGGGATGAGTTTCTGTAAGGGTGTTTTATCTTTTAAAGGTGATTTTTTTTCGGATGGAGAAATTGGAGTGGGTTGAAGTTGAAAAGAGGGGATTTTTCAGCGGCGTGCGATAGAAAGTTGTTTTCGATGAATCTAAAGATGTTTACGAAAGCTTATTTTGTAAAAGCGAAGTTGTTAAAGTTTATTGACCATGTGAGTTTTAGTAATTTTTGAAAAATTTCCATCGAATTTCTGAGAGAAATGGTGGAAAAACTTGGATGGAAAATTTCAAGAAGAATACCGATCAAATGAATATGATTAGGGTGTTTTTCAGCCAATGTGAAGTCACTGGTCACGAATCTGGCATACATTTTTCTAGATTGAGTTTCCTTGCCGTGATATGCCTAATTTTTTTTTTGACTCGAAAGGCCGAAGTGTTCAAAGTTAAAACTTCTCAGCTCAAAAGCTCTGGTGAGGGCATGGAATACAGCTGAGAAATGCTGTAGTGACTCTGGTAAATTCCATCTGACATGTGTTGCTCCGCGTTAGTCATTTTTGGTTTTGTTGGATTTCTGGCAAATCTGCCACAAAGCTGCGGGAACCTCAGAATGGAAAAAACATGATTCCTTGGGTCATTTTTGCTTCCAGTTGGTATCCAGCAAGCCTGCCAGAAAGCTGCCGTTGAAATTTGAAAAAAAGGAAATTTTTAATAAATGTGAAACAGGTTACCTGGGTTTGAAAATAATAAAAATTCCTGAAATGTTGACTCATACACATCAACTTTGACATATCAATAAAAATTAAAATTAAAATACAGGATAAAAAGTCAGTTAAATGTTGAATCAAATTTTGACAGAGAATGAGTAATATGACTACGAGTAAGTATATCTACTAAATCTTGAGATTTCAGAGTAATAAAAAGCCAGTAAAACGTTGAGAAGTTATTGGTCAACCGAAAAAAATTATTTAAAATTCGAAGAATATATTGCAATTGACATTTCAATGTTCTATTAAGAAATTTTCTCAAACCATGAACAAGATTTTTCAAAAGCAGGTAGGTAGATATCTCGAAAACTGATATTTCAATAAAAAGGTCATGAAATATTAAGGAATGATGCTAAAATTAGTCATTGATATGTCCACAAGTCATATTTTAATATTCAGTAAAAATAATTGAATAATTGAATAATAAAATATGCCTTATAATTTGACCTTTTGATAAAAAGTCCATTAAGAAAATTCAAGAAATATTAAAATGCATGGGAATATTTTGCCACAATACAATTCTTGAAAAATAAATATGGTTTCTTTCCTCTCACGATTTGACATATCGGGTAAATTATTTTTAAATTCCATTTTCCAATATTTTTATTAGGTACTTCTCAACGTATGTACATATTTCATCAGACTTTAAATGCCATCTCCGTAACCTGAGGTTGTAACAAAAACGCTCCCCTTGGACTCGTCCCTTTGCCATTTCTACTATGGCAAGCTGAAGTGCACATTCCAGTCTGACATAACCCGTATACAAAAAAATTAATAGTCACGAGTAAAAAAAACTAATAGTTATTATAATATTTTTGGCACTATTAATCACTATTAGTACCTACTACTAGTCACAAACAACGATGATTAGTGACTAGTAGTACTACTAGTGATTATTAGTGTCAAAAATACTATAGTCACTATTAATCACGATTAATTTTTTTAAAACATCATACAGATTGATAGTGATTAATCGTGACTAATAGTGATTATAGTATTTTCGACACTATTAATCGTCACTAATAATCATTATTCGTGACTTGTACTACTAATAGTGATTAATAGTGTCGAAAATACTATAGTCACTATTAGTTATCATCCTCAATTTGAAGGCGACGATACAAATTACCGAAAGCTTATATACTATTTGATGCGACAGTTTACCTGCGAGTACGAAACCATATCAATCGATTAATAGTTACTATTAGTCATTACTAGTCACTATAGATCGGTTAGTAGTTACTTTTAGTCACTACTAGTCACAATACTGGAGCTATCAATCGATTAGTAGTTACTACTAGTCACTATTAGTCACCATATAAGAACTATTAATTGATTAGTACAGTAAAACTTCGATAATACGAACCCGCATAATACGCGATCCCGCATAATACGCGAAGGTGCTTCGGTCCCTTGAAAACTCCCATAAGACCCCATGTTAAAATTTTCAAGAAATGTTCGAAAACATGGCTTAATACGCGCCCCCAATATAACGCGAACCCTGGATAATACACGATTTTTTCATCAATTATTTGGAATTTTTACCACTTTAATACGCGATTTACGCGATTTCATTCACAATTGTATGCTTTTGTGCATTTTTGAAAATAGAAAATGTTAATATCTGAACCAACATTCCAACACATTGAGCCAAATGACATAATCGTGTTAAAATTA
>FIZU01013681.1:0-10653 GCA_900064475.1 Pseudococcus longispinus | reverse complement strand
ATTTTGTCAGGCAGACGTCTTGGATTTGGAAAATTTCAGATATTACGCTGACTTTTTGACATTTTGTCAGACTTTTTTGGACTTGGAAAATTTTTAAGATCTCAAATGAATTTTTTCACCCAGAAAATTCAACTTTATGGACTTGAAAAATTTCAATAAAAGTTCAATTCTGAATACTGACAGACAGCTTTTTACCTAACGATGACTTTTAGACACTTTGTCGGCTTTTTTCGATTTTGGAAAATTTTAAAGTCCAAGAAAATGTTATAATGCCATTATAAAATGTCTAAAAATATAAAATTAGAAATTATCCAAATTTTTACTAGTCCTGAATGACAGAATCTCTTGAATTTTTCAAGTCCAATAAATCCTTGAAATGTTTAAAAGACAGGTAAACCTCTGTCTAATAAATTGTTTAAAAGTTAGAGCGATCCCTCAGAAATTTCCTAAGTCCAAAAAGTGGATTGAAATCTCAACAAGTCCTAAATTTTCCCAAGTTCGAAAAATCAGCTGCTCACCTTATAAATTTTTTTTCAATTCGAGAAAGTCAGAATCTCTGAAATTTTCCCTAGTTCAAGAAGTCAGGTTAATCCAGTCTTAACATAATGTCTAACTTTTGAAAACTGGAATCATTTTTTTTTAATTTAGGTGAAAAGCTGTCTGACAAAATGTGTAATTGTAAGAGTAAGCGCGATCTCTGATTTTTTTTTCAAATCCAAAAAATCTGCCCGACAAAACGTCCGAAAGTTAGCATGATTTCTAAAATTTTCCAAGTCCAAAAAGTCTAATCTTTGACAAAATATTTATAAGTCAGCATGATTTTTGAAAAGCTGTCTAACAAAATGTCTAAAATTCAGCATGAGATCTGCTTTTTTTTCACGTCCAAAAAAGTCATTTGAAATCTTAAAATTTTTCCAAGTCGAAAAAAGTCAGACAAAATGTCTAAAAGTCATATTTTGTCACGGAATTTCGTGACTTTTTCACAGGACAGGTGGTAATAAAAACATATTCCATGCTTAAAATGGTTCCTTTAAAATTTTGCATAACCTGAAAATTTAAGGAGTTATGAAACTTACAAATTTTCAAACCATTGTAGCACCTTTAATTTTAGAGTTGGGCAACACATGAATATAACTTTTTTCGTCATCATTAGTGTATAACTTTGCCCCTTCCGATCTTGGGATCGGCAAACATTCATACACTTATGTGGTTTGGGTAGCGGTATCTCTGGTTTGAAGGTGGTGGGCTTCTACTGGAACACCTTGTATGAGTATATTACTTGATTTTTCATTGAAATGTCCAATTTTTGGCTCGGGGGGGGGGGGAGGTATTAGACCCTCTCACCTCCCTAAAACCGGGGCTTTATAATTTCACAATTTCATTCAAACAGTTATGTTTTCAGTTGTATTTCTTCAAATTAAATACCTGTACTTGTAACTTTATTCGTTTTTAAAAAAAATTATTATAGTATCGAATATTTTCCAAGATCGATTTGGATTTTGATTCCTCGAGAATAGATACAAACTATTGATTTATCAACCACTTGCGAAAATTGATTTATCAATGTACCTATGAAAATCTATAATTTTTAAAAAATAATAAAATTATGGGGTCAAAAAGGTACAATGGCCTTTCAAATCTGCTTTTCATGTCATTGAATGATAACAAAAAAAAATTTTAAAAATGAAAAGTATTTGCGCAAAATTACCTCAGGACTGAATTCCAGAGGCCAAAAAATATGAATTTTGAAAGCCAATTTGAAATTCTCCTCAATTTTGATACCTTTTATAATATCTGATCAAAGCTTCTCAGTATTATAATAACCCATCTACTCGTATTTTTGTTTTTATCCTACGTGAAAATTCCTTAGCTCAAACATAAAGACGAAAATATGAATTTCCACCCCCTCGACACGACAGCCAAACATACCGTCAGCGATTATTTGCACAAAAGAATAAAAGGAAAAGAAAAAATGCAGGAAAAAATGAAATAATAAGATGCGAAAATAAAACCATGCACAAAGCCTAATTTTTTAAACCCCTTTCTTCATTAATTGTTGTAAATAAACCCGGAAAAAAAGTTATTTCTCTAAACTTTCAGAAAAATTTATTTGCGCGAATATATTATCTTTACTCTTTTGATCCTTGCAGGCGCATAACCGGCATTTCATTTACTTGGTGTACTGCATCAAAAAAACCCAGCAAAAGCAAAAAGAGAAAGAGAAAAAAAATGTTTCGAGAATGTGAAAAACTTGCTACTTTGATAATTGTTTACATTTTTATCGTCGACAAACACGCTTTCCACGATCGAAATATTTTTCACGGAGTCGAGTCTACTTTTTTACACGTTGAGATAAAGATGGCCCTATACAGAACGAACAGCGAACGCTACCTCTCGCGAACGAGTTTGAAATTCACGTTTGAATTCGTATTTTGTTTAAATTGTATTTCATTTTTCGGTTAGATTAATTCTTATTTCAAAAAAGTTTTCTATACGTTATTCCATGGGATTGTGTAACGAAGTGAAAATGTACAGGAAAATTGCATTTCTCGTTGCTTATTTTTAATCACGGTTCGATAAATTTCACTAATCTTGTATTCGCCGGTTTACGAACGAGTATACAATTTACCGTACACGGTAATTTGATTAAGTAGGCTGTTGAAAAAATAACATTTCTTTGCTGCTTTTTGTTAAATATGTATAACCAGTTAGTCATCTAAGGTAAAATTTTACTCGATTTTTTTCCCGCAGGGCAGATAGCGATATGAGAGAAGATTTTGGAAAAACGAATATCGTTTGTCTTCACAATGGTAGCATGTCTTGGATAGCACCTGTATTATTTAAAGCATTTTGTCGAATGGATGTATTGAATTGGCCGTTCGATACGCAGACATGCGAATTGAAATTCGGCTCTTGGACTTATGACGGATCCAAAATCGACTTGAAATTGCGAGACGCGGTAATAGAAGCTGATGGGGTAAGTGCTGTATTTATGATTCGAGACGAATCTCCATATGGTTACTAGATATTCTGTTTCTTATCAAGGATGACCTTTACCATCGTAAGTATCCATCGGAATGGTATATTAGAAAAGTCAATTACAGAAAGAACGCAGTTGTTTACCAATGCTGCCCGGAAACTTATGTTGATGTCACTTACGATGTCATAGTGCAAAGAAAACACAGTTCTTTCAAGATGTTCGTTCTTTTTCCAGCATTTGGTAATTTTTCAATCGATTTTAATCAAAATGTTCATACTTTTTGTTCTGGCGATTACTGGGTAAAAATACCATCGCTATACACGAATGTCAAATAGGTTGCATAATTATTTGCCTGAATTCAAGGCATTGTATAGGCAACTTATCGAGCATGCGTGTATATCATTAGTATCTCTGGCCTTTTTAAGGCATTAATCGCATAATTATGTACAATTAATCGAATTCTGTTGGAATTTACAGTCTTGGCCACTCTAACCCTGACGTTATTCTGGATACCGTACCAAGCATCGATAAAATTCACTTTAGGAGCGGTTAATATGATACTGTCATGTTTGCTATTGATGTTCTATGGTGAAAAACTTCCAATTATGCTACACAAAGTTCCTCTAATAGGTCGGTACGAAACGTTTCGAAAATATTAAACGTAATTGGCGGGAAAAAAATTAACTTTCAGAGGATAATCTGTTCGAAGGGAAGGGAACGCTGGATGGTGTATATTTTTCTAAAGGCACGGGTGAGAGAAATATACGCACACAAACGAAAAATTTAAATACGATGAATAGGACGGAACACCACCATGTCAACTGTTCTATTATTCGAGCTTTTTTTTAAATTGAAATACGTTCAAAAGTATTTTGATCCCTGCGGCGTTGATTAACATATAAATTAATCTAAGATTGTATGTTTTTTAATTATTTCTTTATTGTTTTTCGGTTTTAGTGGCGCGTGCGTGTGTTTTGTCTTTTTTAAGCTTTTTTTTATTCCACGGGGTTAATTTTTCATTGTTTCGTGTTTTTTTTTTGTCCGCAGTGAGATTTTACGATAATGTGTTTTGTCTGTGTGTGTTATACATGATATTTTGCGCGGTTACGTATGTCATAGCAGAACCTGGATTCCGATGCAGGATGCCTGTACCGAACGCTGCTTCTTTGTTTCTAGATTCTTTCATCGTTAATTATTTGATATTTCCGTCAGAAAAGGTACGTATACGAGCGATTATCGCGACGAGTTAACTATGTAATTCATTTGGATTCCTGTTTACACGCCTGATTTTAATACAGTACCTGTATTAGTAATTGAATGATTACAAATTAACTGGTATTCGAATGAATAACAATTGTATCCAAATTTAAAACCAAAAGATGTGGCCAAAGTACCTATGTTCAGATGGACTCACGCTTGGCAGTCATATTTGCACATCTCTGAGGGCTTGAAAATACTGTTTTAATCCGCAGGGGTTCGAAATAGTTTCAATCGAGATTTCGAGCTATTTGACATATCCTAAGAGTTTGAGAATATAAATTTCATTAAATAAGACTCGTCAAATCATGAAGATGATTTATATGTTCTAGATGAAGTAGACTACCAAAGTGAAAAATAGTTTAATCCTTGGGTAACGTCTGTAATTAGTGACGTATTATGGGGGAGGGGGTAAGGGGAGTCTTAGGAGGCTATAGCCCAGAACCGCAAAAATAATAGAACGCCAACGTTTGTGAAAAAAATTTGACAAAAGTAATTTTTGATATATTTTTTGATATCAAAATTTATTTTCAAAAGAAGGTGAAAAAAACTGTCGAAGCCTTTTAGTACCTCATTTTTTGAAAAATCGAAATTTGTATTCAAGAAATTATAAAAAATGACTTCCAAAAAAATAATAAAAAGAAAAGTTTAACAAAATTATTTTTGGACAAAGTTTAATAAAATAAAAAATAATACTTGAACAAAGAAATTTTAAAAATTTGCTTCATAAAAATTCTCGGAATTTTTTTTTCAATACTTCGTTATTATAAAAATTGTTTCTCAAAAAAAATTTCAAAAAATTTGGTAAAATTAAAAAAATTGTATTAGCATACGATATATTTTAGCGATAATCAGATCTGCAAAAAAGTCACGAAATTCCGTCACGCTGACTTTTAGACATTATGTCAGACTTTTTCTGACTTGGAAAAATTTTCAGATTTCTACTGACTTTATTGACTTGAAAAATTTCAAGAATAAACTTTCACTCTTTCAGGCATTTCGTCAGGCTATTTTAGATTTTCTGGACTTGAAAAAATTTTCAGATTTTAAACGATTTTTTGGAGTTTGAAAATTTTAGAAATTCTGACTTTTTCGATTTTGAAAATTTTTATCAAGTGATCAGTTGACTTTTGAATTTTAAAAAATTTAGATTGTTTCAAAATTTCACCTTGACACATTTCATGAGAGATGATACCAGTCAAACATTATGTCAGACTGGAATGTGCACTTCAGTTTGACAGAGCAAAAAGAGCAAAATCATATTATATGTTTTTTATACTTTCGAGGGTAATAAGGAAATAGAAATGACCAGTGGGTTGGGGGGGGGGGAGGATTTTTTACCAAGTGTTGATACAAAACTTTTTTTTTAAATTAGAATTTGAAAAAAATAATTTTTAAATAATTTTTGTTATAGGCCTATTTTTAAAATCATTTTCTAGAAATTTTTCGAAAATCAATTTTGATTTTTCAATTAAAACATCAAAAATCATATTGCAATTTTTTCCAAAAATGATTTTTGACTAGATACAGCAAATATCTAGGTATACTTAACTGTGTTACAAAACTCTGACTTTAACCTTTTTGTGTCCAGGAGAGATCTGACGAATGACACTTTGAAATTTTCATTGCATCACTTACGAATCTTTTTCTATTTGTCACCTCTGAATTTTACACAGAAACTAGAATCTAATCAAAATTATCTACTTTCACTCAACTGCGTAAGATTTGCTAGGTACTAATTAAAAAAAAATTACACTAGATCACTCAACCTCAAAAAAGAAAGAGATTTAGTGAAAAAATTTCAATTTTATTCTATTCTAGTATTTTTATAAATATCTAGCGATGAAAAAAAGAAGTTGATTTTTGAGTTTGTAATTCAGATATTTTAGAGCCTTGAATGACCCAAAATTAAAAATTTTCATAAGTACTTTCATAAAATAGAAAACAAAATGAAAATTGAAAAGATCATGAGAGAATTTTCGATTTAATACTGTGATAATTCGCACAGGAAATCTGTTTTCTTTTAGTCATTGAACAGCAATTTTTGGAAAAATGATGTTTGAGGGAATGAGTGAAATTTTGTAAAATTCCACTTCGTCGGTATAATTTTTTTCACTACATTTTCTGAACAGGAATATATAAAATATCTGTACTACTTGGCTCGATAGCAATTTTTTAAAAAATCTTACACCTTGGCAATAATTCTCACCAAATTTTCACCTTTGATTTTTGAGTCAAGATCATGGCAGGAATGAAAAGTTTTATCCATCGCTTGCAAGGAATTTTCAGAGCATAATGTGATGAAAAATTTCCACCCCTACCTTCATTTTAGCGCAGGAATCGCTATTTTAAAAAAAAAATTGGTTATTCTGAAAAGCTAATTTCCTGTGCGAATTTCCAGTTCAAATCGAAAATCCTTTCATAATCTCTTCATTTTGTTTTTTATCTCATAGAAGTATGAAAATTTGTAATTTTGAGCTTTTTGGAGCTTTGAAATGTCTACATTAGGCACAAACTCAAAATTTCAACTTCTATTTTTAAAAATGGCGATAATAAAAAAAACTGGAGGAGGATGAAATTGAAATTTTTGCCCAACCTGCAACTCTTTTATTTCACAAGTGCAATTTTTTTCTAATCTTTGGCAAATCTCACACAGGAAAATTAAAGTTGGTAATTTTGATTTGATCGCATTTCCTGTGTAAAATTTTAATTTTCACCGATGAAAATGAACTTTTGCATTGAATCAACTTCAATTTACATTGTAAAATGAAAAATTCTTGACCTGCCGAACAAATAATTTTTGGTGGGAGATAGAATAATGCTTTGGAAAAACAGAATTTAAATTGAAGTCCAAAGTGACAAAAGTTTCTATTTCCTTCTGAAATCACTAAATTTTTACCCATTCATCATTAAATCGAGTATGTAAGTTACTTACTTGCTTTTTACTATGAAAACGTCATCATTAAAATTTCAATACCTCATTTCGCACAGAACCTGAAAAATACGCTGACATCTGATTTGTTAGAAGAAAACGGACACAATCCTATCATGGAGAATGAAACTGAAATCCATGCCGATCGTGTTAACGGAATCGAATGGTATTTACTATTTGTGATGGCGAATCGAGCATTATTTGTAATTTATTCGATAATCTTAGCTATACTATTTATTAGAATTATTTTATTAATTGAAAATTAATAATGATAAGTACCTTAGATTTTTCATAAATATTCGATACCATTTTTCAATTTAAATTAAGCCAAACAATGAACCAGTAAAAATCCGGTAAATGTTTTTTTTTTCAAGTGCTCAAAATGAGAACAAGAACATCTCAATCTCATATAAAATACAGAAACCCCTCCCCTTCACCTTATTCCACTACCATAAATGGGAAAAAATTGGCACGAGTATAAAAATTGAATTTTTCACACTACGTTAATCTCGATGGTTTATACTCGTACCTTTTTATTATAACACAAAATACTCGTCGTCGTAAATGATTCGGTGTAGTCGAGTATCCGATGAGCAAATTTTCCATGTTTTTGCTATCTTTAAAACACATCTTGGTAAAATACTCGCTGTGGCTGTTGTTTGGTGTACCATTTTAGCCGTGATGCTGGCGAGGATCAACCAAAGAGTATTTTAATTAACACGAAGTATCGCTCGATGCCTCTCTGTACGCAGCCGGCAATACGTTTTCAAGTTGAATTATCGCGTCAACGTTAATAAGATCTTTTTACTCATTCGCCATCAGAATAATGTGGTCGTAATACGTTATTCTGGGTAGAATTCTCTATTATATTAAATCAAATCAGTAGAAATGGCGAAACGAGAAAAGTTCACGTGAATGTGTAGATTCATTTTTCATTCGTTAGCATTTATACGTATCTACGTTATATACGAAGTATACATTATTACTATTGCTATTGCAGCTATTTTCAACCGAGGCTCGGTTACGTATATGCGGGCAGGGGTAGGTATAGGTACTTGTTGAAGTATTTTAATTTCACGCTGTAGCTAGTTTGGTATCGCGACAAATCCATTCTACGACCTAGCAACTCTTTTATTTTCGTAATTATCAAATTGATACTTAGGAAAGATCTCGTACCTTGATTGCAATATGCCTACTCGTACCAGACTCTCGAGCCTGCTTCGTGTACCAACGTAGCTGATAACATTATCATCGCATCTCGCACCCTCTCAATCACCCATCTAGGGTTTTGTTCGCGTTAAACAGATGACACAACAATTGCAACGCAGTTTCGGTACCAGCCTCCCAGCGAGCCATTATCTTACTAAAACGTGTATTTAGTTTTTAGGGTTATAAAAGCATTCGGAATCGAGAAAGGGTGATTAACGAATCAATAATAATTTTCATTTTTAATCAGAAGGGGTGATTCGGTGGGTCGCCTCGTCAATATGTCGTCAAAGTTTAAATTGAAAAGAATATCGGATGTTAATATCACATCACACATAGACACGTTGATATAATATTTAGGCTGACGATGCCACCACCATGTGGTTTTTACGAGCATCCATAAACGTCCCACGTGATACCACCAAGCCGAAAAAATTAATCGGCTGTATAGCGCCCGTATACGATATTTTAATTCGTGCGAAGTTTTAGGTGTGCTGAAAAATGACGAGAAAAAAAAACTGTTAACGAAGTAAATTTCGCAAAGTACTTGAACGTTTGGAAATGTGTGCTGACAATGGCGTGAAAATTTGTATAAATTGGTTTATCGTCAACGTAGTTTCTCTCTATTTTCCACCCTCTTTAGGCTTGGTTTTTTAATTACCCCGCCGCGTATACGATTTATCGAGTGGTGTGCTACACAAACGGCAGGCATTTTTATTAGATTTTACTATTTTACGGTGGAATTATCGTATAAGGACAGTGTGGCTTCGGTGTGAAATAGCCTTCTCGTCAGTCGTCTCATTCGAAATGAAGGATCGAAGCAACGTCACAAATTACGAGTATATTTGAACACAGAAGTTCTACGCGATAACTGACGAGGGGTTATAAGTCACACGTAATTACACTTATTGGTAGATGGCCTCACCCCTGCAAGCCACCTCTCAAACATTCGTTCAACGAAATAATTCCACGCATATGTCGGACCATTATACGTAGGTACTTCGTATACCATACTAGCAAGTTCTTCCAGAGACGAGTACCTCGTGTACGTATGTATTCGAAGATAAGTAATTAAACACAGCAACTTGTTAAACGAATTTTCAACGTAAATGAGATTAATACAATGCCAGTTTGGAAAAGTTTGTTCGTCAACATTTCAACCAAGTTGTACAGTACAGTGAAAACGGATGCGAGATGGAAGAACACCGAAGATAAATATATAAAATTTATATAACATGCCACGAGCTTTAGGTGTACATTTTTCAAGCTTTGTAGGTAGATATGTAACTTTTGAAATTATGAACATGAGGGATACGAATACGATTAATTTTGGAAAATTTTTTAGTGAAAAAGAACGATCAATTAGTTTCACGAGATAGAATTTCTAGAATTTATCGTGTTTTTTGGGAAGAGAGGGGGATTAATTGAGATAACATTCGTTTGCATTTCATCGATTGATTATTTTTTTAACGAATATTTTTCAAAATCAAAAAAGGCAGAATTTTTGAAATTTTCCAATCCGAGAACTCTATTTCACAAGTCCATAAAGTCAGTGGAAATCCAAAAAATTTTCCAAGAGTAAATAAGTGTGACTTAATGTCTAAAATTCATATTCAAAAAATTTCGTGGCGGAATTTTTGGACATGAAAAATGGGCACGAAAAGTAGACAAAAAAAATTCCATCAAGTCAGGTTTCCTCACAAAACTACTTTTCTTATAAAAATTAATTAATTTTTCATCATTTTGAACCCAAGAAATCGATATTTTTGAGCGAACGAAGGATCCTATGAAAATAGATCCAACTCTTCAAACGGACATATTGCTACATAAAAAATCAGACGAAATGTTTAAAATCGAATTTTCCAAGTTCAAAAAAATCTGAATTATTTGTCTAATCTAACAAAATGTCTAAAAGTCTGCATATCTCTGAAATTTTCCAAATCCAAAAAGTCTGTCTGACAGAATATTGGAAAGTTACCCTCATTTATAAAATTTTCCTAATTCAAAAAGCCTAAATTAATGGTCTGACAAAATGTCTGAAAACCAGCATCAAGAAATCAATGGAGTTCTCAAAATTTTTCAAATTCCAAAAAGACCTGACAAAATGTTTAAAATCATCAAGAAAATTTTCCAAGTCCAAAAATTAATTTGAGTTCATAATAATTTTCCAAGTCCAAAACAATCTGACATAATGTCTGAAAGTTAATTTTTTGAATTGAAAAAATCTAGAAATCATTGTAACGAATTTTTATAAGTCCTTAAAGTTGAAATTTTCCAA
>FIZU01013665.1:0-17069 GCA_900064475.1 Pseudococcus longispinus | reverse complement strand
GACAGACAGACAGACAGACAGACAGACAGACAGACAGACAGACAGACGGACGGACGGACGAAAATTGTAATTTTTTGGTCAGAATTATGATTTCAGAGTAGAAATTGTTATTTTTGGTCAAAATCTCCGTTTTTCATCAATTGTTTTTTTGTCCAAATTGTGAATTTTTGTCAAAATTGTCATTTCAAGGTAAAAATCGCCATATTTTGTAAAAACTGTCATTTTTGGTCAAACTCATCATTTTTTGTTAATATTGTAATTTTGTTGGAAAACCTGGCAAAATGTCTGCATGACAGGCAGACGTCTACAATCAGTCAGAGCTGGCATTTTTCCTTACTCTGACTTTCAGATATTTCAACTTTCAAGATGACTGTCCAAAAAAATGTCAGCGTTTGATATGCGACATTTTAATGTTCTATAGTCTGAAAAAATGTCTGAAAGTTAGCTAAGAAATCACGAAAAATGTCAGCATTAAAAAAGACACGTCATAGATTGACTTTTCAAAAAAATGTCAATTGTCCACTTCAATTTAGAACCAAATAATCTCGATCCCCCCCAAAAAAAAAAAAAATTCAAAATGGGAATTTCACTATTTCGTTTTATGTACAATCTGCTCCACGACGACCATTTTTTCACATTTTTAGCGTGAGATTAACTTATAAATTAATGTCGATACGTGTGTACGAGCTCAGCTGGAGGCAGATTACATTCGATGGTGAATATTGCTTTGTACTATATTGGAATAACTATAGTTCACAATTTTTGGTACCTACGTATTTGGAGGACGTGTTTGTTGTAAAATACTCGTCGTGGGTTCTCTCATAATACAAACGAAACGATTTGTGCTCCATGTGTAAATTCTGTTGTCATTTATACCAATGCATGATTTAAACGCGCTGTTGGTACACCTCTGTATCGAAATAATATTATTGGAGTTTCCGGAATCGATTATATTGGGCGACTATTTCTATTTGCGGCGTTTCGTGCGGTGCGATGATGACAAAAGCGTCGTATCACTCGTAACGTTGCATGTATTTAAATTTGTAGTGCGTGTAAATTGGAATCGGTGAAATTATTGGAATGAGTAAAAGCAAGGCAGGGTTGATGGCCTAAAGGTCTATACGTAGATATATTTGATTTGTCAGCGTGTTATGTAAGAGAAAGCTGCCGATGTAGTGTCTGGTATGCTATAAAATGTGGGTGTAATGGTGATGAAAATTGAAAGTGGTATGAAGGGTTATATTTATTCGAAGAGGATGGGAGAAGTGGAAAGAAGAAGTAGGCAAAGTGCAATGTACGTATTTGATCACCTCTTGCAGTTGTTTTTCTATTACGAGGGCAATGATTTTTTTATTTTGCAAATTTTATACAATTTTTTAATATCTGATCAAAGTTGGCTGATAAAATCTATCGTGGGATTTTTCCAATCTTATATATCATCGTATGATATTTCGAGAAAAACATTTTTCAACTCCACCCTTCCTGAATTCTTTAATTTTTTTTACATGTAATTAATAAATTTTCTTGTCAACGTAAATGCTCAGATCCGATTACTTGTCGAGATAGTTTCAACATTGAGGTAAATTAATGTCGCTTATAAATTATCGTGTTAATCGAACGAAACAAATTATCGAGTTTGGAATCTCGAGGCATTTTGCGACTTGTCATCGTCCAGAATACAAAATCTTTCTTCTTGGATCGATAACATCGATTGAAAAAAATCTCAAAACATTTTGCTGCTACTCGTTTTGGCGAAAAAAATTTATAAATAGTTTTCAACACGAGAAGGGTGTTAGTATACATTTTTCGCGTCCAAATCTATTTTATGGCATTTTTTCTGATTTAGTTAATTGATTGAAACCGGTTCGCGTGATGCGAAGGTATTCCCGCATTATCTAAAGTACCTACCATTCTCGTAATACATAACTATATATCTTTTTTTATTTTATTGAATGAACAAATCATCGATTGGATTTCTCAGATAAGTGTAGATAATTGGTAAATAATTCGTAGAAGTGGTAGTCCGCTGCTTACACGTAATCTCGCATACGAACAAGAAACTGGTTAAAAAAAAGGGGTGAACAGAAAATATTACTTAGCGATTTCGTATTCGTTTATGAGGGTTTTCGATAGACAGAGAGAAAGAGGGGAATTAATTAATTTTATGCGCGTTCACGACGAAATTAAAATTGCATAAATATGTAAAAATCGATACTTCGTTATAAATTAGGATCAACGTCGTTCGATTATGCAGGCGAAGACGGAAAAAAAAAGGTAAAAATGAAGCAGCCTCGCCCAACGAGGCGAGAAAAGAGCCAATGATTTGTAGAACGTGTGAATGTTTTTTTCTGCGGTGGGGAAAACGTGGCCCGGATCGATGAGGTTTTATAGATTAGTAATTTAGAGACTTCTAATTGGTATGATTTTGGCTGAAATTGTTGGATGGCGGAGTTTAAATTGCATTCGGCTTCTTCGAATGATGATGGATAAACCTGAAGTCTATTTATGAGGTGTATTTGATATTTTTGATTTTTTTTTACGTTGAATTTCGTGTACGTTCATTTTTATGATCAGTTATTTTGGCTTCAAGATTTTCCATTATTTATGAAAGGGAGGGGGTAAGTGTATTGTTGAACTGAAATGAAGGATTGTTTTATTGAGGTGATTTTTAACCGATATTCTTCATTTTTGTCGGACTCTTGGGTAGAAAACATATACCTAGGTAATAAAATCGCATACCTAAGCCCAGATGCTGAATATCTATGCAAAGCTCCACTGCACTTGGTCGCCTTTAACGAGGCAACATTGCATCGAATGCACCGGATACGAGAAATGTTAAAAGGAGTATACGCATACGATACACAATGTAGGTATTTATGTAGATTCAAAAATAACGTTCGAAGATTTAAAAATAATAAACCGATTAGTAAAACCCTGTATGGCGCAGATATCTACACTTCAGAGGGAATTAGAAAGAGAGAGAAGAGAGAGAGAGTACGTACGTATCACAGAGACGAGTAGAGTTGGTAATATATTTTATTGAGGCAAAAGTATGCTTAATTAGAGCACACGCTATCTGAAGGGCTGAAAAATTGGTAAATTCCCTGTTAATGATGTTTTTCCTAACTTCAGATTCGAAGGGGCTTTACAAAAGCAATCTTCAATTTAAAAAAGCTTCTAAAATTCAATTCGTTGAAATGCACAATGTTCTGAAAATTTGACAAATTACATTTCGATGATTTTTCACTACTTGGGAATAGGGTCATTTCATGTTAATTCAATCAAGATTTTGATCTGATGACTTTCAATTTCACTCAAAATTTGTCTGTAAAGTCTAACTACCCAAAGACTTGGAGAAACGCCATTGATTGGTCCCAACTTCCCAAGATGATTTAAAATTCTGTAAAAAAATATTCTGAAAGTGACTTTGACTGTCATTTCAGAATATCCTATTTACGTATGGGCAAATTCAAGGGGGTGGTTCATATTTAGTTGGGGATGAACTATTGAAAATTTTAGACCGCTAGCTCACAGGGGATATTTGGACAAAAAATTTGGTAAAAAAAATGGACATTTTTTTAGGATTGACCCCAGCCATTAGACATATCCATGTCAAAAAAAAAATAATTGAAATACTCTTCACTTGGAACCAAAACCGGGGACCTAAAGGGCTCCTATTGATCATGAAAAATTATTTCGGTTTCAATTTTTATTGCAGGGTGGCCAACTTTCGATTTTTTAAAAAAATTGATTTTCACTATGAAAAATCACGAAATTTTAGTTTTTTTTTAAATAAAAATTCAAGTTGGTCACACTGCAGTAAAAAATTTTCAATTTTGGTAATCGAAATAATTTTTTTAGATCAATAGGACATCATTTGGTCCGGTGACACTACCCAAAAGTGGCAAAAAACCGCATTTTTTCAAAAGTTACCTCACTTTGAGGCTCCCTAGCTCCTCTCTTCTTTGAGCTACACACGTTTTCCCCTACTCCACAACCCTCATTTCAGTATTTCGGTTCAAAATCACCTGATATCTTTTATGGGTTAATGAGTATCATGTTTTCATAGATGCTTAAAACGAACCTTGCTTTTTTTCTGCATTTTGAATGGTAAAATTGAAACAATTTGAATGCAGTGTGTTCAAAATATGATAAAAGTAATGAAAAATAGCAAATTTTGTCCAAATTTCGTCAAAAATGATTAAAAAGTATAAAAATTACAATCTTGTTTATTGTAATGAAAAAGGGGGAAATTTGATTGGTTTTTCTTCTTTTTTAAAAAAATTTTTCTGCAATAAATTTGAGTTTTCATTAGAAAAAAAAAACCATCGAGTAAATTTTCTCCTACCTAAAAGTTATTCAGAATTGTATTGGTCGCTGGGGGAGGGTGAGGGGGTGTCTTCTGTTTTTTTTGAAAAAAAGCGAAAAAAAATAGTAATTTTGAACCCTAAATATATGAATTTCTAAAAGTTCGTTCGAATATCTACGTAATCTTAAAAAAACATTTCTTGATAATTAAAAATATTTTTTAACAAATATTGTTTCAATTTTTTTTTTTTTTTGATCGATTGGTTTACAATGAGATTATAAAAATTAATCTTTGGACAATACAAAAACGTGAATTTTGTAAATAATTGTATTTTGGATTCAAAATTTCTGGGAAATAGTACTTTTGATTCAATTTTTTTTGGAAATTTTCCAAACAACAAGTTTAACCCTTTCGAACCCGAAGCTGAACTAGCACAGATTACAGTATTATCTGGAATGATTTTCATAATAAAAATGATTTTATGACTCCTGAATTTTTTTCAGCTCCTCATTATCAAAAATGTTATCGAAAATGGCACAATTTCAAAACTTGCCCAAGTGCATTCTCGGCTAAACTAAAGCGTTTGTAAAATTTATAATTTGGTAGAAATATGGAATGAATTTTTTAATGAAAAAAAAATGCAAGAAAAATTAATTTACCTGAAATATGAATGAAAAAAATAAAAACTCGAAAAATTGATTTTTGTGTACCAATTTAAAAATTTAATCATTAATGACGGAATAATTCTGGTAAGTCTTGAAGACAAAATAAAAATGAAATGTGGTTCACGTGAGTTCTTTTAGAAAAGTAAAATAATAGTGTCAAAAATTCATTATGAAAATTTTAAGTTGGCAAATCATGAATTTTCAGAAATCTGAAATTCCAAATTTTTATGGAAAGAAATTAGCAATGGGAGATTTTCGATTACATAATTGGTGAAAATGATTATATCTTTCAAATATTGAATTCGGAATTGATGGAAACAATTTTTATGAATTTCAATTTAATATTGAAAGATGTAATTATTTTCACAAAATATGTAATCGAAAATTACCCTATGCCAATTTTTTTTTCAATGAAAATTTGGAATTTCAAAGGATTGAAAAATTTCAATTTTCGATAGGTACCACAAAATATTTTTTTGTTATTTTTGATTATGTGTTCGATCAATGGACGGGCATTGTCCCAAAAAATCACCAGATTGATCGTAAAATCTCAATATTCATAATTTGCCAACTTCAAATCTTTTTTAATTTTTTTCAAATTTTCATGATTGATCTTTGACACCATTATTTTACTTTTTTTTAAAAACCCACATGAACCACTTTTCGTAATTTCAATGATTTTTTTTTACTTTTTCATTTAAAATTTTTGCATTTTGATGCATAAATTGAAAAAAAATTCATCAGAGTCTGAATTTTCAATTTTTAGCCCTACCTTCTCCTTCTAATATCGTTTTCGGGTTTTCCTGAGAGATTGCTTATTAACGTCTCAAACTTCTAACACAAAATCTCTGAAAAAAGTTTATTCCATCTCTTCCAGGATATCCTCTTCCAAAGTATCCGATAAGAAATAGAGTAATTATAATAGACGTACCTTTAGGAGTAGTCTTGTAGGAAGATTCGCCTTCATTATCTCCACCATCACTATCTTCTTCAACAGCTCCATCTCCGGCATCAGCTGACATCTGATTTAAGGTTACTTTAGGTGTTGGAATTTCTATAAAAAAATAAAAATGCATAATACCATTATAAAAAAATAAACAAAAGTTGAATTAAAATTATTCGAGTTGGTCAATGGTCATTACTCCCTTTTTAATGGAGCGACTCAACACAGGTGCATGACTTTTTCACGAACTTTTAATTCGCCATATTGAATAAATACAGTAAATGTAAACGAGTAATTGCACGTTTTGTATAGTGTCAGCGTACGCGATACTTACTAATGCAGGGAGCAATATGAGATCTGCTTTGTTGATAGCCTTTGGCACACCTGTTGCATGTGATACCGGTGACACCGTCTTTACATGGGCATTGGCCACTGGTTTGATTACACGTTTTCCCAGAGGCACCGATCGGATGACAGTCGCATGCTAATTTGAAAATGATAAAAAAACAAAGGTACAAGCTCGAATTAGTATATTGTTGATGGTATGTTTTTTTTTTCTAATTTAATAATTGGTTCGAATGTGGAAATGGAAATAGAAAACACGTATGTGGTTTAAGTGCAGCAGTATGAATTTAATTATTGTTGTATGAGCGATGATAGGCGCGAGGAGAGAGGTTAGATGAATCGACTATACATACGATGACCTGAAATAGATTGCAGTTTTAACCACCTAGGTCTATTATAAAACATTTATATATGAATGATTGTCTAGACTTGTAGATCTATCGTTGTACTACCTACAATTGTAAATAATTCGTGTGTTAGGTACCTTTTCGATTCCGATTGAAAATCTCAACACAGTGTCAAATAAATAATTAATTTGATTTATACACACGAATGCAAATAAGCCAGATGAAGATTTTTTTTCTTATCCACCATTCTTTTCCAATTGCTTGGTATGGAGCCAAGGTATTTACACTACAAATACCGCGAGAAGTGTACAATCGTATTTATTTGTAAGCTTGCTATACGCGGAAAGGGTGATTAAAACGATATATGCGAGAATAGGTGAAAAGGGTGTGTGCATTTTTCGTATTGTATCGTACAAGTACAGGTACCATACGGTATACTAACGTGTCACGTAGAAGTATTTTAATTTAAATTTAAATAAGTACGTATATTTTTCCCAATCCCGATTCCAACGCTGCATCGCGCTCAGAGGTATAGTTTATCGCGTCCTTTAAATCGTCGTCGTGCGAAAAATATAATGTGCGGGGGCGGAAATGAATGAAGGAAGATAATTTCGTATTCGTCTTAAGTTTGTATAAGTAGAGGGAGGGAATGGCATGGCTCGTAGATTATGTAAAATAACGTTTTAGGTGTATTTATGTTGGCGAATTTATCACTCGTCTCGTTATTAAATTAGAAGAACACACATTATGCATATTTGCATATCTATTTCTATATTCATAAGTCGCATGATGGTTAAAAATTGAGGTTTTTGGTTTCCTAAAAAATCAAATGCCCTTTCTGACTACAAAATGATTTTTTGAATGAAATTTGTCTATTTGAACCAAGTGTAATCATGTCCTTGAATAAGTTTCATATCTCAATATTTACCTAATTTTCAAGTTTTTCATCATGCCTACCTAAAAGTTGATTTTTCATTTTTTTTCAATAGAAAAATCGAAAACATTTTCATTTTAATCGAAAAAATCTAATATGAGTCGAAAATTTGCTATTTACAGCTCCTCTCACGATAATGTCAAGTTTGATTCTTTTTTAAATACGTATTAGATTAAAATTTAGTAGCATTTCAAATTTTTCGCCTTTTTCTTTTTCCTTTTTGATTTCAATACGTATAAAAATATGTTTTCAGACAATTATTGTATTAAAGAAATCTGTACTAATCTATAGTATTTCAATTTCGAAATTCCTAGAAAAAGAATATTGGTAATTCTGTTTTTTTCCTTCCTTTCTCCGCCCATCTTTTGTATTACTCCAGAAACCGAAAAATAAACCTCGGATTCGTGTTCCCCGCCTCTCAAAACCTTGAAATCGATATGCATGTCGATTTTTTATCATTTGCCACATAAATTCACTTTTCAACCCCTTACGTCATTTCCCTTCCCCTACGCATTTTTCTAGAAATCAAAATATTAACCTCGGATTCGTGTTTCCCATGTCTCAAAACCTTGAAATCGATATGCATGTCGATTTTTTTATCAATTCACTTTTCAACCCTTCACATTATTTCCCTCCACCTACGCATTTGCCTAGAAACCAAAAAATGAATCTCGGATTCGTATTCGCCGTCTCTCAAAACCTTGAAATCGATATGCAAGTCAATTTTTTATCATTTTCCACAAAATTTCACTTTTCAACCCCTTATGTAATCTCCCTTCCCCTACGCATTTGTCTAGAAATCAAAAAATAAACCTCGGATTCGTGTTTCCCATCTCTCAAAACTTTGAAATCGATATGCATGACAATTTTTTATCATTTTCTACATAAGTTCACTTTTCAACCCCTTACGTAATTTCCCTTCCCCTACGCATTTATCCAGAAACCAAAAAATAAACCTCGGATTCGTGTTCGCCGTCCCTCAAAATCTCGAAATCGATATGCATGTCGATTTTTTATCATTTTCCACTAAATTTCACTTTTCAACCCCTTGCAACCCCCTTAATGAATGGAGATAAGTTGAATTCATGGTAGAGTACAAGTCTGTATCTGTATTTTGTGGATATTTCATTGATAATTTTTCATCAAATTTGTGTAAAATGAATTTGTGTTAAAAGGGATGTAGGGGTTGACTTTCCAACCCTTTGAGGGAGGGGGTTGAAAAAGACAATAAGTGATAAAAAGTCGTGTGATATATCGATTGTTAGGTTTTCGAGAACGCTGATAACGAAAATCGAGTTTAATTTACGTTCTGGCTCATCGCATTCGAAATCTCTAGCTATTTTGTATTTTGAGCAATGAAAATATCGAATATACTCGAATTATCACAGATAATTCGCACATTTTGAGTACTAGTGCTACTTCGGTATAAGACCAACTCTCGCAGTTATTCCGAAAATCCTTTTGAAAGTGAAAAAAATACCCGAGCCTCAACTCGTATACCCTTATTCAACGACCATAAGAAATGCGTGCGGTAGCGTATTCTGCACTTCTCTCCTTCTCTTCTCGACGAGTACGGTGCCGACAAATTTCGACGAGATTTTCCTTTGTCACATCGTCATCGTGGTCGTTGCGATTCAACAACTATATTCCATTCTTGCTCTTTTTTCAATACAGTACGATATAGGTAGGTCTAAAGGTATATACGTAGGTACCTACGTCGGAAGTGGCCGCTTTTGAATACAATACAGCCCACTTAAAAGATGTAATGCCCGTTTTGTAAGAGCGAAAAAACAGAAAGAAAGGAAAAGTATTCCCGCAGCATTGTCGAGTCGGTCGTGTAATTGCATATGTGTCTGTGTACGCGGGGCAGAATTCTACATGCTCGCATTCGCGATGCCTTTTTTCTTTTTTTTTTGAGTATGAGAATTTGCTCAACATAAAGTACAAACGTACGTAGGTATTTTCTAATGTATTTGTGCAGGACTTGTTCTATCTATGCAATGTATCGTGAACTTATTCTGTATACGAAAAGACGAGTCATAAGATGGGCTATTCTCACGCCGCCTTATACGAGATAAGAATTTTATTTTACTTCTATTCTGTGCGTATTGCTCTTTCATCTGCGGCCGGGCTGGGCTCGACATTTTTTATAAATACTCGCGATAAATAACGCACTGCACAAAGATAAAAGATGCACTAGACAGGAAAATCCAACTCCCAGTTTGAGAGGCACGTTTTCGATTATCAGAGAGTATCGGGAGCATGTGTGAATTAAGCAGTTTCCTAATTCGGCATTATTAGATATACGTGAGCGTTACCGTTTCTCGTCGAATTATAAAGTACTATGTATCTGAAAATGTTCGAAGGAAAAAAATAATAATAATGAAAAAAAACATCGATGAGAGTTTAAACGGTGTGTGAGTTTGGAGTATACCTTTATCTCGCCTGTTCTTAGGGTAATGCTCTGTAGTCGCAAAGTACTATACCGAACAGATATCTGTATTCTGAACGTACTTTTCCGCTGCGATCTTTTTTTCCCTAGATAAATGGCTTTTGAAAATCAAATTTCACGCATCGAGCTCGATGACGAAATATACCATACGGATGTGGACGTTTGTCGCCTCGACGACGTCGACCAGTTAAACGTTATTTATTGCTATTTTATTCATAAATTTATTATTTCGTCGAGCCAAAAATATCAATTTAGCTGTCGTCTTAGTTAGTTGTGTTTTTCTATCTCTCTCTTGCTCGCATTCGTTATCCAAATATATGTAGTAATCTGTTGGCTGGTGACTGGCGAGGATTTAAAAAGTACGAGCAGCCTTGTAGGGTATCTATTCGATAAGGAAAATGTGAAGAGTTGAAAGTTCTGCTCGAATACTGAAGTGAGGACATGTACAGATGAATTTCAAATGCTTGATTGGAAAGAGTTGATACTAATTTCAAGTGCTATGGCTATTGGCCAAAAAATCCTGCTTTGGCTGGTTTTTTTTTGAAATGAGTATACAAATTTTCAAGTTGACTTATGCAATTTTTTTAGAATGAAGTGAAATCAATTCAGAATAAGGTAAAAGTTGTCTAAAAATCTTGAAATTCGACTTGAATGCAGGATGTCTAACAGGTCATAAAGTCATGAAAAGTCATCATTTTAGAAAGTGGGTCATGAAAGTCATGAAAAAGTCATGATTTCAGCTCAAAATTGACTTCCAAAAAACGAAATTTATAAAAAAAATTATTTTGAATATTAAAATTTTTTCCACAATTTCAATTTTTTTACATAGTAAAAAAATTATTTTTAATAGAGGGAGTGCCATTTTTGTGTGTAAGGCTAGAAAACTGCATTTAAAAAAGGTCATAAAAAAAGTCATGAATTTGCTCAGAAGGTTTTGTTAAACACACTGCTATGGCATGAAAAACACTTGAAATATTGTAAAAATTATCAAAAAATAAATCGAAATTGTGTGAAATGACTTGAAAATTAATGAAATATTGCCAGAATGTCTTTATTACGGTTTAAAATGACACGAAAATTGTTCAAAATGTTTGTGAAAGTTATTTCAATTTTGTGAAATACAATGCTTTTTTTAAATTTTTTTCAATCATGAATTCGTGACGTTTTTTCTAGTGCATTTTACGAAAGTTTGCAACTTTTTTTCGTTTGGAACATTTTTTTTATACTTTTCGAAGCTTTTCGAGAGAATTTTGACAATTTTATTGATTTTTGTCTTTTTTTGCAGTGTTTTATACGATTTTTACGAAAATTTTACAATTTTTTTGTTACTATGAACAAATTTTAGACCACTTTCAACAATTATGTAGAATGTTTTAAATAAATATTTGTCATTTTTAGTAAATTTTTACAAAAATTTTATTATTTTTTCTTGGATTTTCAACAATTTTTGTGGCATTTTGAGGAATTTTTTAGGTTGCTTAAAAATTCTTACTTGTTTGTTCGTGGTTTTTATGAAAATTTAACAAATTTTCGTTCAACTAATGAAACATTCTGCAGTATTTTACTCAACTTTGATGGTACGAGTATTTCATCATTTTTTACAGTATTTTCAACGGTTTTTACAATATTTCAAACAAATTTTGCAGTATTTTATCCATATTTGTGCTATTCTTGATAATTTTTCAGGAAAATTTTGAATGTTTTTTTGTGAAACCTGAAACAACATTCGTCATTTTATCGTTTTCTAATAAAAATTTAATAATTTATCGTGTATTTCGATCAATTTTTATGTAGTTTTTCGAAAAATCTCGCAATATTTCACCTAATTTTATTGATAATTTAATGTTTCATTTTTTTCTTCAGCACTTTTCGTAAAAATTCAATGATTTTTTTGAAATTGAAAATAAAAATTAATTCTAAGATATTTTGAACAAGTTTTGGGATATTTAAAAAAAATCTTGCAGCATTTGATCTATGCTATGTGTTACTTTAGAAGATTTTCATGGTAATTTAGCAACATTTTTGGATTGTGAAATAATTTTTGTGATGATTTGAAGGAATTTATGGAATTTTTTTTATTTTTAAGTGATTTTGATTATGTTTTTATGAAAATTGGACAATTTTTCGTGTAGTTGAGACAATTTTCATCGTTATTTGACGCCATTTCTGTGATACTATGTCAAGTTTAATTTATATTTTTAACAAATTTTGGTAAAAATACGAAAAATTTTGAGAAATTTGATGATATTTTCAATTGTTCTGTGGATTTTTACGTTGCTAGTCAGTAAATTTGTATGAAATTTTATCAATTTTAGCATAGGATATGCTTTTGCTATGGGCGATTTCGCGGGAAAACTGACGAAATTTCGTCACGATGACTTTTAGACATTTTGTCAGACTTTTTTGGACTTTGAAAATTTTTTAGATTTTCATTGAGTTTTTGAACTAGGAAACTTTTCAGAGATGATAATTTCGGCTTTTTGAACTTTAAAAAATTTTAAAATCAGAGTAGGTAACTTTCTGATATTTTGTTAGGCATTTTTGAACTTGAAAATTTTTTTAGATTTCCATTGACTTTTTGAACTTTGAAAATTTCAGAGATAGTGCTGACTTTTAGACATTTTGTTAAATAAACAATTGAACAATTTAGACTTTTTGAACTTGAAAGGTTGCAATTTGTAAATATCGAGTTTTTATGGGCTTAAAAAAATTCAATAAGCAAAAGCATATCCTATGTTTTATAGTTTTATGGGTAGTATGAAAATGGCGGAGACTTTTTCCTATATTTTGATCAATTTTTGACTTTTTTTCCGCAAAAATTTGCAATATTTCACTTGATTTCATTAATGTTTCATCTTTTTATAACAATTTTCTCGAAAATTTATTCATTTTTTGTTTGAAAACTATTTTTACTGTTTAAAATTTTTTTAAAAATTGAACAAGATGGTCATAAGACACTTAATTTAACCCAACAAGCCCATTTTCGACGATTTTTCAGCTCTACCTTTAGGTTTTTATGATTATGAGTTACATTAAAAAAAATTTGGAATTTTTCAAGTTATTCGAAAAAAATCAGCGGAGACTTTTTCCTATATTTTGATCAATTTTTGACCTTTTTTCCGCAAAAATTTGCAATATTTCAATAATGTTTTCACTTAATTTCAATAATGTTTCATCTTTTTATAACAATTTTCTCGAAAATTTATTCATTTTTTGTTTGAAAACTATTTTCACTGTTTAAAATTTTTTTCAAAAATTGAACAAGATGGTCATAAGACACTTACTTTAACCCAACAAGCCCATTTTCGACGATTTTTCATCTCTACCTTTAGGTTTTTATGACTATGAGTTACATATTAAAAAAAATTTGGAATTTTTCAAGTTATTCGAGAAAAATCAGTAAAAAATTTGAAAAAAATTTTGTGATTAAAATAGTGTTAAATTACACATTTTTACTCAAAAAAAAAAACAGTTTTTTAGCTGTTTTTCCTCTTTTTACTTTCATTTTCAGGGTTTTTGACAGTTTTTGAAAAATTTTCCTCAAGAGTACAGCAATGATGAAAAATGCTAAAAATGATCTTTTACCGTGAAATCGAGTGTATCAAGACCATTTTAATTCAACATTTCTTTCAAATTTTTTACAGATTTTTTTCGAATAGGTAACTTGAGAAATGCTAAAAATCACATTTTTTAATGTCCCAAAAAAATTGGGGTAAAGATTGAAAATTCGTCGAAAATGGTCTTGTTGAAAAAAAGTACGAACGTTGTGACCATTTTGCTGAAAATTTATTCAAAATTCAAAATTTTTACACATTTTGTTTTTTCAAAAATGGAGGCCCGCGGAATAAAATAAGAAATAGAGAATTATTTTCTCCATATGTGTACCTAACCAATTGACAAGGGCGTCACGAAAAAATTTCGAAAATTTTAAAAATAAGGACCATCCTAATTTTTTAGTAATTTTTACTTTCATTTATGTGATTTTCGAAGAATTTTACAGATTTTTCTCGCATTTTAGACAATTTTCAAGTAATTTTTTGCAGTTTTTGCAATTTTGATTTTCGCTTCGAGCTAAAAACTTTCAAAGAACATTGAAGTTTAGGTCACAAATGTAGCCTATTTCACATATTGAAGGAATTAAAGCTGATGATATGTTTCATTATATTTTGAAATATTCAAAAACTGACGACTACTTGAATTTCATGCATTTTTCATATGCTCGTATTTAATTATTTATTGATTATACTTGCTCGAAAAAAATTATCTAGAAATGATCTATTATCTGGCAGGATTATTAAATCCTTTTCTATAATACTCTACATTTCTTCTCTTTCACGTTCTATACAAAATGTCCCATATTGACAACGAAATACAATTCTTTTCATAAAATTCGATAATAACCAAAAGAGGTTCACCATTATTAAATTGTGCTGATGCCATTTTTATTGAAGATTTGATATTAGGGCAATTAAAGAGAAAGAGGTGGTATGAGTGCGAAGTATAATAATCTTCATTTTTCTTTCTAAATACTTAAATCGAGTGTACGAACGTGAAAATTTGATTTTTTAAAAGATATTTTGTTGATTGAAATTAATGAAAAGGATCTTTGTTCTGGCGTTACTCGAGATCTCAATTCATTTGGAAAATGTCTCAACAATTACTCCTCTAGCCCCTCTCTCCCTCTTATAAATACTTCTGCAGCGACCTTATAATATAAGTTAGCACATACTCGTACATATAAAACGTTATTGTTGATACAAGTTTGGAATATAACTGTAATGGTTATCACAAAAATCCTGGTTATACAGTACGACATCCAACGTATTAAGTAATTTCGAAACCCCAATAATAAAATTTTATGTATACGCGGAAAGAAGATGAACGAACATGTTCGATGCATCGCATCGGTGCGGTATTATCTTTCTTTTGTCGTACGAGTATATTTGTGTAACTGGGATGATGTCTTTTGAGGACGAGCGAAAGTAAATTTTACGACTCGTGTCCTGCTGCGGTTGTGGTCATTGCCTTTGTCAAATCTCGTCGAATGCGATGCCCTGAGTACATTCGAATACATCACGAGAGTATTTTGTACGAATAGTTTTTGCAATTACCGACGACGAGGATTATTACATATATATTTTTTGTTGGACGACGACGACGTTGACAATGAATACTCGAAATAGATGTAAAAATTGTCTCAATTTAACGAGAATGTTGAGAGTAATATCGCGTAAAGGTATTACGTAGATGCGAAAACATCGTAGAAATCTTTATGGCGAGTATAGATATGTATTTTTTTGTACGAGTTTGTATGTATGTATTGTATGGGTTCCTGGGTGTTGTTAATGGAATGGATAATCGAGAGATTCATGTAGATGTATTACGACCAGAGACGTATAGAGGTACTTTACTCCTTTACAGACGAGATACCTATACCTATATTTACATAACAAAATCATACGAGTACCTAGCCCATGGTATACCACGTACAGAAAAAAAAAATAGATAAGATCGAGAGTGGTACCTTACATTACACATACGGTTTTATCATCGTTATCGAAGACCAAAGAGAAGCAGTCTTTCTTTTTGACTCGTGTTTGCATTGGTAGCTATAGGTATGGTGCAAGAGAAAACAAGAGAGAAAGAAAAATTGAAAAAAGATAGAAAATAATAAAGAAAAAAGGCGTACCTATGGTATCAATTGTATAGTACTACGAATATACAGCAATCGAACTACATATTACACGTACCTATACGAATAGATCTCTGTATAGCATAACTACCTATCTTATATATACCCCTTTTTACACTATACACGTTTGAGTACACCTAGTCATTATTGTTATTATTAAAGCATCTATGAAATAAGACCAGAGGGGGTGGCGTGGCATGCGGAGACGTAAAATAGAAGGCATTAATCGCATATTTGAAAATTCAATAAGTACGTAGACATAGTATCTTTGTTTCGATAGATGGACGGTTTGACTGAGGATTGTATGAATAAAAGACGCCTATTGCCGCGCCGGTAAACCACTAACGATGCTCTCTTGCGCTTAGCCCGAGGTTATCTCTGCTTTTGAACAGTTATCGTACTAGTACGAGTAGTTACACGGTGGTATTATTGTATTGAAAAGATGCTGTAGATATCTGGCGAACCTATATACGGTGCGGTGATGGAGAAGAGGAGTGGACGATATTGCATTCATCGGTGTTGGTATAAGTATGTACAAGGTCTTGCGAAAGATTTGCCCGAACGTATTTATACAATGGTTTGATGAGATATCTACATAATGTAATGGTGAAGATGATCTAAGTAGAAGAAGTTCGAAAAAAGATGGCAAGATAGATGGCAGTATAGCTTAGGGCGAAAATGATGGAAAATTTTCACAGAAGTTCGAAAAATAATAATATTTAAAAGTGTAGGAGACAGGGTCTGGTTGAACTTGGAAATTAGTAATTACGAAAAAATTGCACAAAAACCAATTTTTAATTTTTTTTTCTCGATTTTTTTCTAATTTACATTTCCTGTGTTTTTAACCTCTCCCCCCCACCCCTGCACGCCTCACACAAAATGCAAAAAAATTCCACAAATCCTACTCAATACTTAAATTGAACCCTTTTTCTAAGCAGCCTAATAGAGGATCTCTACCACGGTGCCAAATTATAAATTAAATCTAAGAAACCAAATTTCTTTGTTTTTTTTTTTGCATAAATTTTCCATGAATTCAATCCTCCCCTCCCCATACGCCACCATTTCCACGAAGAAAGCGGGCATCAAAATAGTAGTCTTTCCAAAAAAAACCAAAAAAAAAACAGAAAATATCGTTGAAATTGTTGAGATTTTTATAAAAATTATTCAAAATATTATTGGTAAAACGTTCAGAAAATCATGAACACCGTCAAAAATTCCGTTGAAATTTCTTAAATTTTCGTAAAAGTCAGACTTTTAGACATTTTGCCTGCAGACTTTATGAAACTTATGAAAATTTTGAATATGCAATCGTAATATTTTTCTTGATGACATTTTTAAAAAAGCCTAAAATTACCAAAAATATGATTTTTACCTTGAAATGA
>FIZU01013649.1:0-11564 GCA_900064475.1 Pseudococcus longispinus | reverse complement strand
TGTTCGATTCTTCAAAACGTTGCTGAGGTTATTGAAAGCTTGTTTTGCCATACCGATTCTGCTCTTGATTTCTTTCAGGTCTCTTCCATCCTCGTTTATAAGAGCGCCTAGATATCTGAACTCAGTGACATTCTCAATTTTTGTGTTATCTATCGTGATTTCTACTTTTTTGTCGTTAGTCCTCGAGAATTTCATGACTTTCGTTTTCTTCGCATTAATTTTCATTCCGAATTTCAACCCAGCACGATTTATTCTATCGATCATTTTCTGCAGTTGCGCCTCCGTTTCTGCTATAATTACTTTACAAACCATTTATTTTTCGAAAATAACTTTAGAAATATAGATTGTATCGAAAATCTTAAGACACCTTGCGGAAAGAAAATTTTCTGGCCTACAATTTCAGTTCTTAAAAATTTATGATGAAAATATCGCGGAAAACTCTTCGTCTTCGAGAAAAATGCGAAAATATGAAGATGTACTGAATACGTTGGTGGAGAATACATAGAAAAACATCGATCTGATCGGAAATCTGACAAGCTTTTAGATATTTCGCCAGACTTCAGACTTTTGAACTCGAAAAAAAACTCGTTAGAGTAGAAATTGTTTACACATAAAGAGTAGGTAACTCGAAAATTCGGTTTTGCATACACTCCTTAGAGTGTGGACAGATTATTTTGATAACTTACAGATGAAATATAAAATGTCAAGTATTGAAAAAAAAACATGAAATGAAACTTGTTTTCTTCAATTTTTGATGTATTTTTATACGTCAACGAACTGAAGTGACATTGTTTGATATTTCAACCAAAACTGGGAAGTGGGAACTGTGAAAAGATACATATATCTATAACTTGAAAGCTTTTCCTATCAAGAGAAAACATGCCGGATTGAATTTTTCAACAAATTATCAGCAGATACGCAATTGTAAACAAAAAAGGTATTCGAACATACAAAAAGTTAAAATTGAACCTAAATCCGAATGATTCGATTTTTGGTATTCTTTTTTCACTTGCAAAATTTTTCAAAAATCGTTCTTTCAAGATCCTTACATTTTGAGGAACCCAAAATTTTACAATTGAGTGGCCAGCATTTTTTCAGTACATTAACTCCTAGGTCACCCAACTTTGGAAAGAACGAGATCATTCAGGTTCGTGATTGTCGATTCTCATCAGAAAAATGTCCATCTCATTGCCGGGGAACAACTTATTGAAAAATGAATAAAAGATCGATTCAATTCCCTCCTCCCCAAGCAGAGATGTTGGACCCTTTTTTAAACCCTTATACTCCTCTTACTATAACAATCATTTTTTTAAAAATGTCCTCAACCATCAGAACGATTCTTTTTACAATTTCAGAATTCAGAGGACCTCAAAATTCTTTGGAAAAAATTCTTCATCCATGATTTCTTGCACACAACTTACAACGTACGAATTTTCGCAAAGGGGCGCCACATAAAAATGACAAAAATCAATACCTCGTAGGCTTACGGTAGCAACGACTTTTAATTCGTACAAAAGAACCTGCTCGGAGGAAAATAAATAAAAACAGAGTAGATAAAACCGCACCGTTATAGGTGTCTAACCGCACATAAACTAAACACGCGGTGCTCTAGAGCGATGGTTTCATCTCGTGCGATCATTAAGAAACACGTGAAAATTTCCCTTCCATCGTGGCGCATCTATAAGAAGAGGTACCTCATAAATAATAAAAATCGTTAGATACTATTTTGACAAAAGTACATATACGTATCTATACCTACATGGTTAGGATATGAAATAGTAGTGGTATACGGTTGAGAGAATTTCAACTCATAGCATACATCAGAATGGTGTTATTTACTTTAAAGTCAGGACTGCTGTAGCTGCCGCTGTTTACCAACGTAATAATAGGGTCATCGCATGTCAACACGATACGAAAGATGAAAAAAAGCCAAAGAAAAAGGTATCGGGGGTTTTTTCAGAAATTCAACGCGACAGCGATCAAATACGAACCCCCGAAGGGTCTACCGAGTTACCGTTTAGGACGTATAAACGGATCCTCCTGTGCGGTTGTACGCTTTATCAAACGTATCAATGATGAAAAGAAAAATGTTGAAAAAGAGGCGTGCGTGTGTGTATGTTTCCATGTACACGTACGTATGTACCTATCTATATGGGGAATTTCGCGCTGATAATTAAGAACTTGTTTAGAGGGTAAACTCGACGGGAGGGCGGCTTAATAATCTGAAAATGTCTCGGAATTGTACGGGCAGCGACAGCGAGCACAGGCCACGTATGTACGTGGACTGCTCCGCAGCAGTTTCACGCTGCACGTCGACGTCCTACGTCCAGCCAGTTGTTGTGATGCAATCTATTGTCTAAGATTTATAGAAAACGACCTTATTCAACGGAAAAAGAGTTCCTATTTAAGTAAAAATCTCCTCACCTGGGTATTGTGTTACCTTTTGTTGAACCTATAGGTTTTATGGTTGAAATCATTTATTCGGGAAGCGTGAGCAGTGAGCACTGACGTAGGTAACGCAGTTTCGCTTCCTAATTATTTAAACGATTTCAGCATGACTTTTTGCTCGAAAAAACAACCTATGCCTATACAAACGTATCTAAGTATACTCGTTATGGGGAAACGCGTTCGAGGAAACGGGTAATTTTCGCGGCCTGGCCCGATCTTTTGTCGCGAATCTACCGCTCATCACAAATATAGGAAAACTAGAAGAGGACACATAGCGAAAAACTAGGCGAAAGAACGAATAACTCGCGATATTTTCAAGCTCACTAATTCGTAATTGCGGCTCGACTTAATAATCGAGTTGACTTAACGCTTCGCTCGGTAGAATACACAAGGTGTGGGCAAAAGGGCACCCAGACGAGTTTTACCATTTAATATGTATAAAGCACGTGTTACACGTTGGTATAAAAAAATTATTTATTAGTTTCGAAATGACGTTTGGCAAATATAAACTCATCATGTTTATGGCCATTTCGCGCTGCTCCAACATCCATTCACTCCATCAACTCGCCCTCTCGCCCCCCTCCAACCATGTCAAATTCAAACTCTGCTCATCTGCCGCGCGGCCAACTTGCAACCCTCGCGAAAGCTCTTCATCCATTTTGCACGCTCAACTTTTCGAATTTCCGCGCTTAAAAACATTATAATACGAATAAAAGCGATTAGCGAACGAAGATGTAGAGGTAGAGGAGCGCAGACGTTAAAACAAATGTATATTCCGGCGGTAATAATCGTAATAAAGAGGAGGGGACCGAGAGCAGTAAGTAAATAAAAGCTACGTTATTCGAATCGAGCTGCGGCCAAATTAAAAGAAACTTACGAAACGATTTTGAAAAGCCGGGTGTCAATAAGCGCAAAAAAGGGGTCAGATGGAATAGCTTTTAATTTATTTAGCTGTACGTTTTGAACGCAGCCTTGTCCCGGTGGCTTGGGTGCGCTGGATTGGGTGGTCGTATTGTTTTATGCATAGGCCAGCATCGCGAATCGCCAATCCGGATATGGAAAAATTAATCGCCCAACGAGGTAGTCGGATTTTGTGTGACAAGGATGATGCCACCGCTGTGTTTTTTTCATCTATCTATACCTTCCTACGAACCATACAGGGTGTCCTAATTTTGATTGGAAAAAAAGACCTGATGATAGTATTCGCTGAACGCAACGAAAATCTTCATTTTAAACACGACCACACGTTTATCTCAAAATTGAAAGGGCTAAGTTCAAAAATCATAAATTTATAAAATAAAAAAATTTTTATCCATCACAGATGAAAATCTATATCAAGTTGTATAGCTTAAGGATACAGAAAAATGTCCTTGAGTTCATATGACCTAATCTAAAAATTGAAGGAGTCGTCATATTGATGTAATGTCAAATTTTACAATTTTTCAAAATAATTTTTAGTAAACTTTAAATTTTATAATTTTTGCACCTGTACTGACGGGATAAGCAGAGGGGGATCCCACAACAATTATTTTGCGAGTGCCCATTTTTTTTACTCAGTTCAAAAACTTGTTTTTGGTGGATGTCCTTCAATTTTTCTCCCACTTCTACGATTTTTGACACCTCATTTCTGTAAAAAAAACAACAACAACAACAACGCGCTATCACTGGTACCTAAATACCTAAATTGGCTGTTTCAACCTTCCGATCCCTTGGAAAAAATCTGGACCTGGTATAAAAGCACCCTCTGCACCACCTCTCACCACTTGAACATATTACCAATTTTGTTAGTGTCTTTTGAGTTCTAAAACTTGGCAAAGCTTTTCATCTGATTTGACCGAAATTTTCTTCACAATTGAATAAACAAAAAAAACAATTTCTAATTTTAGAACATAGTACTTAACAAATCATGAAAAAGTAATGATTTCAAAGGGTTGGGCATGAAAGCCATGAAAAGTCATGAAAAGGTCATGAAATCAGCTTCCAAAATTCCGGGTACGACGAAGAATTTATAGAATTGTTAGATACAGAAAAATTCAGGATGAGTAAAATTTAATGCAATACCTACCTAATGAAAATGATGAATTTTCAGTTTTTGGAGTCCTTTTTTTGCAACCATTTTTGTTTTCGCTTCGCTCGAGCTCAATACCTACGTTTAATTATTTTGACAAAAAATAAAGAAAACCCATTTGGCAGCAAAAATTTGAAATCCAAGCCCTCTACGAAAAAACTAATAGCTCATTGGAGAAAGGGAATTTCAAGCTCTACAATTCTCATCCCTTGTATTTTTTTCGTAGCACTCTTAGTTTGGCCCAAAAATCCATGTTAATGAGAAATTTACAAAGTCGATAGTTTTGAAAATGAAGGGAAAAAAACTTACGCTTTTTATTTAAAACACAATGGATTTTCTGGCCAAACTAAGGGTGCTGCGAAAAAAATAGAAGGGATGAAAATTGTTGAGCTTGAAATTCTCTTTCAACTACCATCCATTAGTTTTTTTCTAGGAGACTTGGTTTTTGAGATTTTTGCAGTCAGAAGTTGTTCCATTCTTGAAATTATCGACTTTGTAAATTTCTCATAAACGTGGATTTTTTGGCCAAAATAAGGGGGCCACGAAAAAAATGCAAGGGATGAAAATCGTAGAGCTTGAAATTCTCTTTTTCCTAAGAGCTATTAGTTTTTCTCCAAGGGGCTTAGTTTTCGAAATTGTTGCAGGCAAATTGGTTTTTGTTTTCATTTTTAAAACCATCGACCTTTTAAATGGGCCATCCTTCATTTCAAATCACGTTTTTTGCATACAATCACGTATTCATGTTCTAAAAAATTTACCCCCTGCCTTTTCCCACAATATTTATCCCAAGTTACGCTTACTGAAGGGGATGCCAAAGACTAGAAAACTTCATCAAAAAAAAGCTCGTGAAGAAGTCACGACTTTACTTCAGAAAATTTTGTTAATCCATGTCGTATTAGCTTAGCTCCTTCAATTCTGAAAATAGACTATACATGCACGTGAAGAATGAGACACCCTGTATACAATTTGGGACGTCGCAACGGTGGTGACGACGACGACGAAACGATGCCTCTTCTCTCGTGGTATTCATTTGTATACGATACGAAACAGCCCTCTCTGTGTTTAAGGCGTAGCCTACATCTAATTAACCCGTTCGAGAGCGTGACTCTTTTTTTTTACGCGCACGTTGAAAATTAACTACTATGTTTCGATGGTTTAAATTATGACGATATTAATGATAAATTTTATAGCGCGATGGCAGGATGAGCATATGCGTTTTTCGCAGCGTAATATTTCGTTTGTACTCCTATCCCCGCCGATGTCAAGCCTCCATCGCGGTTTTTCTTTCCTAATGCTCGGCTTCGAATTTAACCTACCTATAATTATACGCGTTTATGATTGGAAAATGGCAGGTATACCAATTTGCGGTGGTAGTTACTCATTTTTTTTCATGTTCTCGAGACATCGGATTAATTCGCGATATACTTCTGTATAATTTATATCGACTTATTGATGCTATATCTCATTTTTTAATAATGCGTATTTATTGACGCGCGAAATTTTATCTCTGATCAGATCTCTTTTTCTCCAGATTGATAAAAAACCGCAATAATGAGCTCTTCCCGAACGTGCGATTGGTCGAACTACATATATAACAACACACGTCACACATTATTAAAAATTACTCAATTTGTTCCGTCTTCGATATGTATTACGATTTTTTGTGTAAAACTTCAAGGCCTTGTAATCAATTAAGCCAAATAGTCGTTGAAACTTTTTATTGACACTGATACTTGAAATGGAACAAGAAGAAACATGGGATGATGCACATCAGAAGCAAGTAACCTGATAATTTGAAAAATTGAAAATATCGAATAAAAATTAGCTTATCGAGAACCGAATGCTCGATAATTCGGTAACTTTTAGAAACACCACACTGCCTCTTTACCTTTTAAAAATTCTTCGGAATCATTAAAATTGGGCGGATTTTCTGACAGAAACACTCGAAGATCGTTTTTAATTTCTAAATTAGGTAAAACAAATTTTCCATCTAAATCTGTATGACTAAGATATCCTTGTTGGAAAAAAATCTTCAACAACTCGTTGACATTTTTGGCGATAAAATCCTTATTATACCCTGGCATCGTATAAAAAAACGAACTAAATTTCGAATCTTCGTGTTTATCAAAAGTAAACTCGACCGATCCATTTGGATAACATAATTCTTCGAGTTTTTCACGAAAGCTGGGTACTCGAATAAACTTCTTCAATACTCGTTTCGATACGGCATCTGCCCAATAATTCTGCAGCCTCTTTCTCACCCAACCTTCCTCCTGGCATACGAGGTAATTCACCATCGAATACGGATTATAGACGTAATTTCGTAAACCACTCGACCTGTATCCTTTGTAATACGTATTCATATACATTTTTGTAACTTCGCCGTATTTGTACTTCTTCAACAAACCTTCGAAATCGAGTTCAGTAAATCCGAAATATTCCGCGAATTTGCCATCATCCAAAAATGGATAATAACTCGTATTAATACGTTTTTCCGAAATCGGATCGATGAAATAAAATTTCTCGTGGTTTAGCCCACCGATGCTGGTAATTACAGCGTATTTAACCGGTCTTGCTTTTCCACTGGTGTATTTGAAAGCACGCAGGATCATTTCCCTTATTGATCTGTAAACTTGCAACACGTTCACATCTCGAATACCGATTGAATTTTGAGCTGCGCTATCGTAATCGTCGATCAATAATAAGATATCTTTTTTGAAAAACCCATACACCAATTCGACCAATTGCATCAACGCGTATTCCATTTGTTTTTCGTTTATACTCTCATTGAAAACTTTATCCATGAATTCTATCAGGTGTAGGTCAATTTTCGCATCCTTTTGACCCGCTACCACGTATTCTTTGGTAAGATCCAGTACCCATTTATAATCCTCGTAACATTCTCGTATCCTTTTGTACAGCTCCGAGTATAAGGTATATTCATCGGTGATATTTGTCACGTGATCTAAGTTCATATTCAGATAAATGGTCGCATATTTGCCAAAATGTTTGTTAAAAGTATGCGTATACAGGGTTATATATAAATCACGAAATATGCGAAAAGCCGTCGAGTTCTCGCCCATTTTGGGATCACCATTTACGTCCATGTCCATTTGGGCAAAACTTCGAATCATTTTTAAATTCGTCGATTTGCCAAATAAACGTGGGCAACTGATGAAACTGAAATGATCATCATTATGGAACACAGCATCGATTAGGGGTGTTTTGTCCACGAAATAGGGTTCTTGGGTTAATTTAATGTATTCTTTGAGATAATCTGAGACCACATCTTTGGTCGGCTTCAATACAAAGAAGATGAAAAATATCAAGCTACCTGAATTTGTCATTGCAGAAAAAAATACATCAAATTTTTAGCAAAGGTATCCCATACACGATGTTATAAAGGTACCTGAATTTGAAATCAGCAGACCAAAAAATTGAGCACGCACTTATATATGGGTCAATATCATCGAAATATATCATAATTAAGCAGTCTATTGATGCCTGATGGCAAATACATGATTATCTGACTTTGTAGCTCTTGAGAATACGAACGAGAACTAAATTGAAATTGATTATCATCGAATGAGAAAATCAAAATATGATCTACCTAATCGAATTCTTTTATCAAAAATCATCTAAATAAGTTCTGCCTAAATTTTTTTCAAATCTGATTACAGAAACTATTATGATAACAACTTGCATAAAGAATGTAGCTGTATAATGTATTGGGTGTAGATATCAATATCATTCAGCGCATCTGAAATTTGCTTCATTTCAAAGAATAATTTTTGAATCCGGGTGTCTAATAAAAATTCCCAGAATTCAGGACTTTTTCATAAATTTTGTATATTACTCAAGCGCCCCCCCCCCCCCCCATTGGGAATTCAAAAAAAAAAAAAAAAAAAAAAAAAAGTAAACGCCCTAATTCTGCATTAATTTTGAATCACCGATTTCGATCCCTTAAATCCAATGGCTAGGCAATAAATCGTACAGAACTGCGAATTGAATTGCAATTTATATCAAAAAACTTCTCGTAAATACATACTTATGGAACACCCTGTATATTTATTTTTTTACCGCTTCCCTTTATTTAAGTGAAATTACACGATCGAACCATAAAAGTTGAATTTTTACAACGTCGTTTTTTTTCGGTTTGATTTTTAACATCATTATCCGCTATGTTCCATTATTCGATCAAAAGGGATAAAATGCAGCGCTGCAGATAAAGTTGGAATTTTATTATATTGAAAATTCGACTATTCTTAATCGCGAATAAACTGCTAAGAGCTTTTTTTTTGGAGCTTTTGCTCGCCGAGAAGAACGACCCGAGGAGTAATTTTAGTCGTTTATTATTTTTAAAAACGCGTGATAACTATATAAAGCTTTAGAAGATAGAGAGTGCGTACTCGTACGATGATGGTTATTTCGAAAATGTCCACGTATCTATAGATTCAGCAACGCAACGAAGGTATTGAAAATATGTCAAAACTTTTGTTCGATTTATAAAAGCGGTATTCTGTTGTGGTTCAATGAACCGTCACACTATTCAAACTTTTCACATATCATTTAATATTTAACCTTATTGTATACTCGTGCGCGATGCGATGGCCGATCTTTAAAAAAATATATAAGAAATTCTTAATCGACGCTTTACCATCTGCCTAATGTACTTTGCACACGGATGTATTACGGTTATCTTCGCTAGATTTAGCAGGCGCTGTTGATGTTGCTGTCGTCGTAGGGTTTGTCGTATACCTATCTATGATATTACTTTGTACGGATTTATGGCTTTTTATGAAAATATACCTATACCTCGTGTCGACTCGACAAGATGAATAATTGAAAATATGGCTATATTTTCCCAGCCTGGGATAAATACACATTTAAATGCCTAATGAAATACGAGTATGAGGTAAATGTTTTATGAACCATTCAGCGACGATGCTAAAGTTAATATACGTACGAAAGCTTTATTTAAAAATTTACCGACCCGCTGTTTTTTGAATATACGTGCTGTCTACTTACCGACATTTTAATTTAAAAGCTCGAAAAGTTCATCTTATGACGAATTTATCTCGCACAAATATAAAACCAAAAGGGTGAAATTTTTAATTACCAGTTTATAGCCTGCTGTTTGTGTCCAGTTTAATAATACGCACGTGCCATGAGTAATATGTCTAAACGATGTGCTTTATTTCTTTTCGTTTCAGGATCCTCGATTCAATAGCAATATCGACAACATAACTGGCTATAAAACCAATTCGATATTATGCGTGCCAATTTGTAACTACGATGGAGAGGTGATCGGTGTTGCTCAAATTATTAATAAAACCGACGGCTCGAACGCTTTTACAGATCGCGATGTCCAAGTAATTTTCTTTTTCAAATTATTACGAAATATATATTTTAGATAGGAGTTGAAATGGGTTCTACGCGGACAGATAGAGCTTTGGAAGTTCTCTTTTCCAACCAATTTAAGCTTAATTGAGAACCCCCTTTTTTTTTGCAGATATTTCAAAGGTACTTAACGTTTTGCGGCATTGGTATTCAAAACGCTCAATTATTCGAATTATCCATTCAGGAGTTTCAAAGGAATCAGGTAAGTTGGAATTGATTCCAATTTTTTCCTTCGGTAAAGGTAGAATACGGGGGTAAAAGAGAGAATAATGTACGTTGATTTTGAAACATTTTGGTTAATTTTTTTCTTACTCGAGGGAGAGTTTTTAATTTGGAAGACGTTGGTTTTTTTGAAATGTTAGTAGAACATTGTAGTGATGGAGGAGAGAGGGAGATCAACGTGAAAACTAAAAAAAAACTGATTCGAAATGATGTGTGATCTAATCGCAATTTTGATAATTTCGTTTAATAATGTTGAGATCCAAATTACGCATGCGTTGGTGTACCTATTTGCTAACAGGATATTTGAAGGGGTCAAGTTATTGCAGTGCATATTTCACAATGTTCAAAATTTGATTTTGCTTTTGATAATGAACCATTTGTGCACTTCAATTATTTCAGTTTGACTTGATGAAACTTCTCATAAGTTTTTTATGGGTATTTTTCAATCAATTTGGGTATTTTAGCCATCGTTTGGATTTGAAATATTGTGAATATTCTTGTAATGATGAATAATTATGAAGAATGATTTCATGGATATAAGAATATTTCAAATAAGTATTCTGAAGCTTTCTCAAAGTCAGTGTTTTTTTAAAATTTTTTCATGTCCAAGCAGTCAGGTTAATTCAAAATAATTTTTGTCTGACAAAATGTCTTGAAGTCAGCGTGATTTCAGGTCCAAAAAGTCATTTGAAATCTGAAAATTTTTCTAAGCTCAAAAAGTCTGATGAAATGTCTAAAAGTCATCATAGAGGAATTTCGTTTTGCACCATACACATTAAAATTCAAGTCAATAAAGCAGCATGTCACTCAAATAAAATAAAAATATCTCATTTCAAGGATATCCATTTTTCTAAAATTTGTAATTTTCATCGTTAGGTATAAAAACGTTTTGACGTGGATGTGTCTTATGGCTAGAATCAGGAAAATTTTTCCGTCACGAAATTTTGTTAGCATGGATGACTTTTTTTATTCAAGTTTTTGTAAAAAAAAGTGAGTAGGTGAGGCTTTGGACAGTGAGTGTTAATATCAGTTTTAATTTTTATTTATTCATTAAAACCACCCTGGAGTTTTTCTGTTTTTTTTTTTGTTATTGGGGTACACAGTTTGCATATTTAGAAAATTTTACTCATTTAAAATGTGAAAAAATCATTAAAAAATGAAAATTTACTCGAAGTTTAATTGAATTTTAAACATTAAACTGGTTATATGTTTCTTTATCTATCAAAAACTCCCATAAAGGTTAGTTTAATGTTATTATTACGTCGCCTGAATGTTCGCCCTATGTAATAAATTTCAAAACCCCATTTTTTTCTCCCCACTACCCCTTAAAACATCCATTTTACTGACTGTCCATAGCCTCCCTGACCACTGTCCAAAGCCTGGCGGCTCAAACCAGCCTTTGGACAAAACTGGTGTTTTTTTCAAA
>FIZU01013648.1:0-33761 GCA_900064475.1 Pseudococcus longispinus | reverse complement strand
TTTTTCATCCCTTGCATTTTTTTCGCAGCACCCTTAGTTTGGCCAGAAAATCCATATTTATTAGAAACTTTCAAAATGTAACTTTTTTTTCATTTTCAAAACCATAGAATTTGTACATTTCCCATTAACATGGATTTTCTGGTCAAACTAAGGGCGCTACGAAAAAAATGCAAGGGATAAAAATTGTAGAGCTTGAAATTCTCTTTCTACCAGGAACTATTAGTTTTTTTACCAGAGGGCTTAGTTTTCGAGATTTTTGGAGTCAAAGTATTTTTTTTTTTTCAAAACCACTGATTTCGTAAATTTTCTAAAAACATAGATTTTCTGGCCAAAATAAGGGTGATAAGAAAAAAATGCCGAGGATGAAAATTGTAGAGCTTGAAATTCTTTTTCTCCTACGAGGTATTTATTTTTTTTCCAGAAGGCTTAGTTCTTGAGATTTTTGGAGTCAAAGTATTTTTTTGTATTTTTTTCCATTTTCAAAAGCACTGATTTCCTAAATTTCTCAAAAACATAGATTTTACGGCCAAAATAAGGGTGCTATGAAAAAAATGCAAGGGATGAAAATTGTAGAGCTTGAAATTCTCTTTCTACCAGGAACTATTAGTTTTTTTACCAGAGGGCTTAGTTTTCGAGATTTTTGGAGTCAAAGTATTTTTTTTTTTTTTCAAAAGCACTGATTTCGTAAATTTCCCAAAAACATAGATTTTACGGCCAAAATAAGGGTACTACGAAAAAAAGACAAGGGATGAAAATTGTAAAGCTTGAAATTCTCTTTCTCCTATGAGCTATTTGATTTTTTTCCAAAGCGCTTAGTTTTTGTGATTTTTGGAGTCATTTTTTTTTTTTCATTTTCAAAACCATTGACTTTATAAAATGACCCATTCTGTATTATGATTGGTGAACAATACAGTAAAATTACCTCCCGGGTTAAAAAATCGATGTGAATTTTTTCTATGCACAAATTTCTGAACTTTTTATCAGAAACTTCCAATAAAATTCAATATCCAGTTAACAAGATGTAAATTTCAAAACAATAAAAAAAAATTAGGGCCACTCTTCATTCTAATTCACTGAAAATATTAAATAATAATTTTGAAAATCAAAAATCAATTGCAACTTAAAATTGGTCACGGGATCAAAGAGTAAATTTTGTATTCAAAAATAAATGAATACGAATAAGAAATATTGAAGCTTTGCAAAGCAAATATTTAAACTAGCTCTCTTTAAAAAAATACAAATTATTTATAGCTCAATGCATATCGTATACGTTCATTTAAAAATAAAAAATGCCGAATCGAAAAACAATTCGCATTGTACTAAATATTAAACATCGAAAGAACATGTATCTCATCTCACAACCCACAAAAAGTCTCCAAACAATATAAAACCACCGATGAAATGCTCAAATTCCAATACACCAAAAACAACGGTTCTTTCTATTCAAAAAAAAAAAGTGACCCAATTCAGCGCCAGTCTTACACATCTTCACATTCTTCACTGACGTAACTCATGACGTACTTCCGATTACTGCATTACAATTTTCCAGTTACGCAACATTCCTTGAAAACTATAATTACCCAGCGCCAGACACACGAATCCAAACCTTGAATCACGTGTTCCAGTACACCTCCTGCGCATCGATCAATTTTCAAACAGAAAAATCATTTTTTTACGATACTACAATCAGCTGATCAATTATCCGTAACACATTCGAGCTACAAAATAACTCGAAATCTCTCTAGGTAATTATTATTAATGGGATTTTTCTTCTTTTTCGTATTTTATTATCGACAAAACAACGATTGCTTTAGTTTCCATCTCCAACGATCCGAAAAGTGATAATGGTGTGGATAAAAATTATAATAATTAGCAAACGTGTATATGTAATTAATACGTAGCTCTTCTCGGTGCACGTTGCACTAATTAACCCGTGTTATTATTCGAAATTTCATCGGTGATTTAAATACATTTTTTTTTTCATGTTTACATAGGGCTTTTTACCGGAGGGAGTTGATAAATTTTTCTTGCCAAGTACATCACTTGGGTAAGAGATAAGCGTAGAATGGCAATAGTGAAAGTGTAGGAACTAGTAAGTTGATAAATTCTAATATGCAGCTGGCTTCTTCGAATGAGTCATATTCCAAATACGCGGCGATGGCTTCGCCGTGCAGTTAATTGAAAAAGCAAACATTGCATCAAACGACATGATTCAAATCGGAGGGATTTTTCCACAAAATTTATTGTCGCTCGGCTCGTAATCGAGTAATAAAAATTTATGCAAAAAAATGACATATGATTCTGAGAATAGCGCCGGGTTGGCCGGATACACGAGATAAGAGGTGGTTATATGGTACATGGCGGCGAATTTCTTTCGAATCACGACCACTGGAATGCCATAAAAACGGCGCGAAAAATCATTAATTCGCCGAACCGAGGAATCGTCCAAGTCGGCGATTTAATTACGATAGAAATTACATAATCGTAGTCTTACCGCAGGCTACTTTAGCATCAGGATCTTGTTTGAGATGAGCATCTAATACGGCGTCGCTAATTTGATCGCACATTTTATCTGTAAAAATCACACGAGAAAATTTTTATTATTTTAATTTCCATAACGGTTGATAAACCTGCCAATAAATATAGCGCCAATATTTTCACATGCGTATAAAATTACAGAGGTATGCATTATCTTAGATGTGGAAAGATAATGTTTCAGGAACGGAAATTTGGGAAATTAAAAATTTACATCGTCGAGATATGTTTATACAGTTACGATATGGCCGTTGTAATTAAAATATTAACAAATCTTCTCGAACAATATCAAATCTCCCAATATCTATTTCCAATTCTACGTACTGATAGATTACAATTTTTCCAACATTATTAATAGATTTAAAATTTCACTTATCAACGAACATTTACATTTCCAATCAATTACACACAACCACGAGTTGTAGTAAACGAATCGTTTCATAATTTTTATTTTTTCTTCGACGATAACCACTATCAATTAATTTATGTAAAATTCACTGCCAAATACTAAGCTAATTCGACGTTTCTAACGTAATTGGAATAGATACTTTATATTTCAAGAGGCTCCGTTTTTTTTTCTTTTTTTTTTTGAAATAACGATTTCTTCTCGCCGAACAGGGATCCCATGACCGTTTAGGTATTATCAACGGAAGGTAGAATATTCCAACGGTCTCGTTTCGATGAAACATTTTAAAATAGAAACATATTTGAATAGCGAACTAGCTCGTTAATCTAATTTACGTCGCGCCAAGACTTTTTTTATCACACATATGGCAGAGAAGTCACACATGAATAAGAAAGCAAGGTACTTGAAAAAAAATTCAAACATACCGAGCAAAGTTAACAATACAAAACGATAGGATATCAATGGTGTACGAAACACTCTATTGAAAAAATGTGACTTGAAAATAAAAGAAAATTTTTTCATTTACCTGGATGTCCTTCGCCGACAGATTCGGAGCTGAAAAGGAATACTTCATTGTCGTGAAATTCATTAGCAACACATCCACTTTGGGGATATCCATTTGTGTAGCGTGTTTCAGGCATTGTGATTTCGAATTTTTGAAAATTTTCGAAAATAACTATCGAATAACAAAATCGATGAAATAAGACTGTGATAGTACGCGAAACAACTATCACTAATTAGTTTCGAATAAATAATATAAAAATTTACTATAATCCTAAACACGATTCAGAAGCAACCCTACGACCAGCGAGCTCCGGCATTCAAGCTTCCCAATGCGATATAACATAACATTTATAAGTAGATCATTGCTGCGGTAGAATTTATATTGTACATTATTATAGCTAGGCTAGAGGCTACACATGTTTTCGAACGAAATATGATTTGGCAAAGCCGATCTTACCCGAACGTATTGTAATCTCATTGGCTAACGTGGAGTTGAGAATTTCAAAAGACGCATGGTCGCTTGACCGATTATTTCGTTTTTTATCCGTAAATAGCTAATTAAACGCGAATATTTTACTAAAATATATCTCTAATGATACAATTTAGATTTCATTTACATAATGTTTTCAAATTAATGACGCGGAAACGTATTATTAATAATTTGTACTCTTTTTCATTCTAATCCCCACTCTAATCTTCCCCTTAGCCGTAGTAAAAATAAAATTTCCCCTAACTCGTTTTTCCTAATTTATGGGACGAAATTCATTCAATTCATTGATGAATGATGACTAATCCGCTGGATGCGGGTCAATTACTTAATTCTCGATTGTCAATTATGAATTATTAATGTTTGAAACGCTATACTTACTTATAATTAGTTCAGTTTTACTCAGGTATTTTCATCTCGAAATCCAAAATCTCATTACACTATTCATTTCCTGATTTTCAATTCAATACACCTCGAAGCTGTTAACCATTTCATTACAAAGTTTCCATAGTCCAGATTAGTCTAGATTTCTCAAATTTAGCAATTAGTTATTCTATTTTCGGTTTTAATCGCGTAAAATATCAAACCGACGTCGACGTCGAGGCGTCCAAAATTCCCAAAATTTCAAATCAAATCGAATTTTCCAATTTCGACTTGAAAACTTGGAGTTTAACGATCAACTGGATCACGATTATTAAATACCAATTCTATTTTCGTAATTACCGTGTAATTACTTCGCCAATGATCTGATTTTGGAAGTGATTTGTAATTACGTAAAAAAATAATCAAGATTCTGATGTGTCTTCTTTTTAAGATACGTGGCAGAGGAAGTAAAACGTAAACGAAATAATGAAAATGAAAAGTAATTTTAGAAAGTTTCTGTAGTTTAGCGATGAAATTTAAGTATAATTTTGTATAATTCACGTTCTCATTGACTTTCTATCGCTAAGCTTGCATTAGAAAGTTTCACCGTGTTGAAATCCAGCTGTACCAGTCCGTAAAAGAAGAATTTTCGGAGTGATAAGCTTCACTATTTTCGCCTTGGCTCAGTAAGTAATTAATAGATGAAATTTGAGTATTATTGTACTAGTTGCGGAGATCTTGGCTTTTACGAGATGTGTACAGGCGACAAAGGGTCATTTTGGTTATATTTCATCGAATCTGTAAGCTTCTCTGCGAATACGACATACTTCAGTTTTCCAATTCAAGACTAGATTTCCAACTAGTTATTATCAAATTCTTACTCCGTTATTCGTTTCAACGATGTATTCAGAATTCGCCAATACCAATATCTTATCCTTTTTCATAGATTTGATTCCTAGTTACTGTTCTATTATTTAGTATTAAAATATTCTGTTTTAATTTTGATTTAGAGGTGAAAATAATGCTGTAAGGTGATGAATGTTGGATCACACTATCAACAACAGCAGCAATTGTTGCAGTTCAACATTAACCAACATCAGAATTCGTCACAAGCCAGAACTAATGAAGTAGATAACAAAATGAATAATCATAGCATTCCAAAATATCCTCCAGGAGGAATTAATACGATGATACCACCTGGTTTGTTGTTTGTACTTGGTACTAGATCCTTATAAAATTTCATTCGAAAAGTATTAAATGAAATGTTTGAACCTATTCTAGGAAATCCAGGTATACCAAATATGCCACCTAGTATCGATCATCTTACTAAAAATGTAAATAAAATGACAGTTCAAGATGGTTTGAATTACGAACGTCCTTCGTTTCCTACGCAAATAATGGTACGTACAGTATTGTCAAGGAATACTACTTGAAACATCTTCTAAAAGTGGTCCAATTAATTTGTAGGATCAAAATAAAAATATGGCGTCAAGTGATAATCTGTATGGTGCAAAAAGCTATGGAGATGGCCAACAGTTGAGTTCAAAACCTCTTCCAGGTTTAAATAGCGTATCTAATAACATTCCGAATGTTACTCCTGCATCGAATTATCAATGGAATCAGTCAATAAATGATGGTTTGCACCCGAACAATAATGCAGTGTCGAATAACGCCCCTGCACCGTACACATTTAACGATAGGTAATTCGAAACTAGAAAACAATCGTGTTATTTGGCAATCGGATTACATTTCTGATGTTTTACAGCCTTCAAGCCACGTCCAACAAAATGCCGTCACATCCGCCATCAGCTCAAGTTAATAGTTTTCCTCCTCAAAACAAATCTTATTCGCCAGCACCGCAAAGTAATTCGTATTCGGCACCACCTACTCAGAATAACTCGTTTCTACCAAATAATTCTTTCGGAGGAGCATCTCCAGCTAGCAAAGCTTTTCTCCCTCAGAATGATTCTTTTTCTCCTGCGGGACCACCAAACCCTCCTAATAATTCTTATTCTTCACCTGTTTCGAGCACGCCTTACTCTCCTTTCACCCAATCTAATTCATTTTCTCCTGCTTCAGGGCCTCAATCGAACTCTACGCATTCGAAATTACCAACTGATTCTTTTACTCCGCCTGCTTCAATTTCTTCTTATTCTTCTGGTCCTGAATCTAAATCTGCCTTTCCTCCCGTAAGTTCTCCGATGAATGCTACTTCCGGAATCCAGCAAAACTCTGTACATACACAAGCGCAGAATAATTTTGCTCCATCTTATACTACTGGTACTGAATCGCAGTCTGAATTTCCAAACGTTGCAGCCCGCCAGTCAAATTCGGCGCCAGGACCTCAGCAACCTCAGCAAAATGCTATGCCTCCGAGACCACCGCAGCACAATTTTGCTCCTTCTGCGTCATCTCCAAATTATCCTCCTGTTTCCGAATCGCAGCTCGGCTATCCTACCCGCGGACCTCAACAAACCTTTATGCCTCCCAAACCACATAGTAATATTGCTCCGCCTGTAACATCTTCGAATTATCCATCAACTGGTACTTTCCCTCCAGCTACAAGCTCTCTGAACACTGTACCTTTGAAGCCTCCTGGTTCGTTTTCTACGCAAGCCCATTCAGCTTATCCTGCGGCGCCAACGCCGGAACAAAATTCATCGATTGGTGGTTCTAAACCGGCGAGTTCTTACCCCCCGAATGCTTTCGGGCCGCCTACTCAACCGGGGGCTTATCCCATGACTAATCCGGCGCCTGGTTCGTATCCTGGAGTGCCGCAAGCGCAATCTTTTCCGCCATCTCAGGTTCCCTTCGGTGGACCATCGGGAGCTCCTCAACCAGGCGCATTTCCTCCATCGTCGATGTACCAAAAACAACAACCCAATAGCGGATATCCGAATAACGCTAACGGCTCCTCCGCTGCGCCGGGATACCCTCCGTATAATCAAAAGTCTGCATTTTCACCCCCTTATTCAAAGATGCCAGGTAGCCCGGATATGCCGCAACCAGGATACAATGCCCACCAATACGGTGGTATGCCTCAGCAACCGCAACAACAGTATCAGCGTAAATTAGATCCGGACAGTATGCCTAATCCGGTATTCAGCGCTTTCGTTTACCTACGATAATTTCAACGATTCGTGTTTCTTACTTTGTAACCGGTTTTTCTAGATCGAAGTAATGTCCGAAGATCGTAAAGTATTTTGCAATAAACCGTTTGTTACGAATCAAGTAGGATTGGTGCCGCCGTTGGTTACCACTGATTTTATTGTCGAAGACGAGGGTAACGCTAATCCTCGGTTTATTCGATCCACTATGTATAATGTGCCCTGTAATATGGATATGATGAAACAAGTAAGCGATTGAATTTTCAATCGAATCCTGCCACGTGCGATTCGAGCTCTGAATGACGCTATTTAATCAAATTTCCAGGCTGATGTACCTTTTAGCGTGGTAATTACTCCGTTAGCGACGCTACCGCCCGAGGAACAGTTACCACCAATCGTACACACCGGAGAACTAGGCCCGGTCAGATGTGTCCGATGTAAAGCGTACGTTAATCCTTTTATGAAATTTGTCGACGGAGGTCGTAGATTTGTTTGCGCTCTTTGTAAAGCTGTCACCGAAGGTAAACCACGCAATATACGACTAATTTAATGTATGGTTGTGCAACTTGAACGTGTGTTTTTTGTTACAGTACCAGCCGAGTATTTCCAGCATTTAGATCATACTGGCAATAGAGTTGATAGATACGAAAGACCAGAGCTTTTATACGGAGCCTATGAATTCACCGTCACTAAAGAGTATTGTAAAGTGAGTTCAAATCACTTTACTAATTTCAAAAACGTGCTTCGAAAATACTTCATTTTGGTTACTTGCGCAGGATAACGAAATACCGAAAGTTCCAGCGTTGATATTTGTCATCGACGTATCGTATAATAATATAAAATCAGGCATGGTTAAAATATTATGCGAACAAATGTCAGATATTGTACAAAACTACATGCCAATAGACGATAACGGTGAAGAAAATTCGCGAATGCGAGTCGGTTTCATCACTTACGATTCCACTGTACATTTTTACAACATTAAGGTTAGTTTAACTAGATACGTTCGTAGGTGCTAATGCTCGACCGATGAAAATTCTCTATTAATCAACGTGAAATTTCGTCTTTGACTCAGGCTTGCCTAGGACAACCTCAAATGATGATTATTGGAGATATGGAAGACGTATTTGTTCCACTTTTAGACGGCTTCTTATGCGATCCCGCGGAATCGTTGACTGTTATTAATTCGCTTATGCAGCAAATTCCGACCACTTTTGCCGAAACCAAAGAAACCGATACGGTTTTGTTACCTGCTATTCAAGCTGGATTAGAGGCGTTGAAAGTAATTGCGTTTTGTTGCCTAAAGATAATGAGAAAATTTTCGTATCGAACGTTTTGATGACAACGTTGATGTATTTGAACAAAAATTATGATTTCGTTTACTGTATTTTAAAAGTCATCCGCCATTTTTTTTAGCGAACAAAATAATAACTTGTTCGAAACGTTTTTTTTTCTTGTAAGAATTTTTGGAAGCTATTTTGGGAAAAATGAACCAGTTTCAAAAATGCAACGTTTGTTCGATTCGTTTTCAAGTGTTCGTACTTTATATCTTCGATCGAATGAAATTTTCAATTTTTGAAGGTGATGTTCTTCATTCAATGTACGAATATGGAATAGGGATGATTTTCCGCGTCACCAAAATAATCCATTTTCTATCCTAACCAATAAAAATATAGGTCAAGGGATTCTAGCAATTTATTTCGTAACTTGTGCAATTTTGTTTACCAACTTTTACGATAGAATATTCGGCGAACGAAAACGCGTTCGATATATTCGCATTAAATATTCATATAGTCGAAATTTCCAACCGTCGCAACGTTGCCAAATTTAATTAGAAATATAACGAAACGAAATCGAAATATGGACGACAAATTTTTAATTTCAGGCTGCAAAATGTGCTGGAAAATTATTAGTATTCCACGCTTCATTACCGACGGCAAATGTACCCGGTAAATTAGCAAATCGAGAAGATCGTAAATTATTAGGTACCGATAAAGAAAAAACGCAATTATGTAAGTGGTTCACAACTTGACCATATTAAGTATTTTTCGCGTATAACGTGATCTGGCATAATGGTTGAAATTTTCTTCTAGCTCCACAAAATTCGGCATATACGAGTCTCGCTCAAGAATGCGTTAATGCTGGCTGCAGCGTCGATATGTTTATATTTAATAACGCTCATATAGATTTAGCCACCATTGGACAAGTCAGCAAGCTGACCGGTGGCGAAATATACAAATACACGTATTTCCAAGTGAGTAATTCGAATGTCGAAGGGTTATATTTTTTTAGAGTAAAGATCAATTAATTACGCGATTTTTTAGGCCGAAGTACACGGAGAACGTTTCATCGAAGATGTGAAACGCGACACGAGCAGAAATATTGGGTTCGATGCTGTGATGAGGGTTCGTACGTCGACAGGAGTGCGACCAGTGAGCTTCTATGGTCATATGCATATGAGTAACACAACTGATATAGAATTAGCTTCTATCAACGCCGATAAAGTGAGTCGCCGGAGACTCGATTTGTAACCAGTCAATTTTTAATTCGTCTTACTATATTCGAAATTCGATTCTAGAGTATCGCCGTTGAAATTAAACACGACGATAAATTAGCCGAAGAAGATGGCGTATTTATTCAAGTGGCATTGCTCTACACATCTTGTTCCGGTCAAAGACGCGTGCGTTTGTTGAACTTGGCGCTTAAATGTTGCTCTCAAATGGCCGATCTGTATCGTAACTGCGAATTAGATACTATAATTAATTATTTATCGAAAGCTGGTAAATATCTATATAATATTTCTACCGTAGATGAAATTCAGTTTTTCTTAATCCACGATTTGTTCAATAGCTGTAACAAAACTACTAGAAGGAACACCTCGACAAGTCAAGGAAGGCTTAGCAACCAAATGCGCTCGTATTTTAGCTTGTTATCGACGCCTTTGCGCCGACCCCTCGACTCCTGGCCAACTCATACTTCCGGAATGCATGAAACTGCTACCATTGTACACGAACTGTTTACTGAAAAGCGACGCTATCTCAGGAGGTGATTTGAATTGAATTCGAGTACTTGCTCCGCTAGAAAATTTCTCCAAATTTATATGTATTTTTTTGGGCAGGATCTGACATGACAGTTGATGATCGGTGGTACATGATGCAAATTGCTCTGATTAGCGATATCCCATCTTCAGTGAATTATTTCTATCCTCGACTCATTCCGTTGGTTAATCTCGACTATTATTCGGATGAAATACCGACTCCGATTCGATGTACCAGTGGCAAATTACTGAATAGTGAAGCTTATTTATTAGGTAAATGATAGTTTGGCTGGTTTTTGATGCATATTATGAATTGAGTAAATTAATGACTTATTTTCGATCCACACAGAAAATGGAGTCTACATGTTCTTATGGTTAGGATCGCAAGTTCCGGTCGAATGGTTGAATAATGTATTCGGCGTGCCGAATTTATCGACAGATATTTTGAATATTGCTAAAATTCCTTTACGAGATAATATTCAGTCGAAGAGGCTTCATTCTTTAATAGATCGAGTGCAAAAAGAAAGACGACATACGATGAGAGTAAGTACTTCCTCGAAAAATTCCTATCTGATAATTGATGATTGAGGAAGGAAATTATGAATTATTTTGAATAAAATAATTATAAACTGCGGATATTGGATGAAAAAATATCGATTGTTTTAACTATAACAACACACTGCAGTTGTTATTTGTATTAAAATATCACGAATTCATCTTTGTTAAAATAATTTTCGACTCGGTGAGAATAAGAAACTTTTTCATCAAATATGCTCATAAATTTAACTGGTAAATCGTATTAAAACCTAAAAAAATCTTGTATGAAATCATCAATTATTACCCGATTACAAAATTTTGAATCAAAAGCTCAATGCTGCTTTACTAATATAAATTTCCACGAAACACATCCGTTCATTCTCAATATTATTTGTTTGCTTAGTTAACCGTTTTACACGAGAATGATAAAATGGAAGCTGTTTTCAAACATTTCTTGGTAGAAGACGGATCAGGTGGTGCAGTCATCGGAGACAATCTTTCAGCATCATCGTACGTTGATTTCCTGTGCTACATACACAGAGAAATTCGTAATATGTTATCGTAAATAGGATTAATTAACAAAAGTGCTGTGTATATATGTATTATACGATACCATTATTGATAATCGCTTTATTTTCTCGGATATTTATTTAAGATGTTGTGATGTTGAAAAGAAGAGCCGAACGATGATTCTATCGTGGAGGTTTGTTTGGCTTTAGGTTATTTTAATATAATTGAATTTCAAACCTTAGAATCATTATACGGTGTTAGTTTTTACTTCTTTTTTTCGTAGTAAATTGTCCTTTTCCCGATTCGCGGTTTTATTCGAAGAAAGAAATGAAAAAATAAAAAATAAAGCTGTTTTAACCGTATGAAAAACCAGGGTTCCGATTCGATCCATGATAAAGTGATCGGGATCATTTTTTCCTTGATCGTTTGGAACCCTGTGAAATACGCAGTGCGTACCTACCTATGTTTTTGTTAGTGATATTTTCGTTTTTAATGAATCGTTCGTTTGATAAACCCAATTTTTAACGAAAAGGCATTAATTGTGTTCTGTTCGTGTAGAAATAAGCCGTTTAAAAAGTTGACGGAATTCACTTCTACTCCCCCCCCCCTCCTTACTTTTCCTGCACAAATTGAATTGTTTTGAAATCGAGATGTTGACCCGATTTTTTAGAGAATATCGTTCTTCGTATGTTTAGCAGTAAAATTTCATATCAAATTATGAAGCTGACATCTACTCGAGTCAAACGTTCTGCCATTTTCACGTTGTTGGTACTTTTGTTTAAAAGCGGACCTTCTAATTTTATTGACATGTTATTGTTATGTGTAATAATATCGATTATTGTTATAATAAATTTTATTATTCTTTCATTTTTATTGATCGCCGAAAAGGAATCTACAATTGCAACAATAATTTATTTACAACACTTACACACCATAAACACCACACATCATTAAGACGAATAAATAAATAAATAAAACAAATATCTACATCCCATATCGACACACAAGAACACCAGGAGTAAAAAACGCGAAAAATATACAACAAAGAATATTACATAAAATTAGTCCAAAAAGACCTACAATAAAGCTTTTACCATTCACATTCAGGTCAAAATTACACAGAATTAAATACAGATAAACCGATTCTATCTTCTTCATCAGAATCATCTCGAGCATTCAACATATTCAGCGTTATATCGGCAGATTTTCGTAACAAAGGATAGTGCAAAAAAGGTGAAGGAGACGAACAAATGGAAGTTGTAGTGTTAGATGAAGCCATCGTTTGCAATGCTGATGACGACGATGGAACTGCGGATAATGGTTCGGAAGTTGGGGAGATCGATGAAATGCTAGGTAAACGTGTTTCAGAAGATATACCGGCTGTCATGCTGACGTTAGGGCGAAGCGTTTCTTCTGTTCCGATATTTATATCTTCGTTAAGCTTGGAAGAGTTGGTCAGCGATGGTTGAATTTTTTTGTAGGTTGATTTTATTTGACACCTATGAGACAGATGAAAGCGTAAAATTGTTTTCAAATTGAATAACGGATGATTGAGTAAAACTTACATCGTTTTATCCTTGATATGTTCGCTTATCACATTAAGTTCGTCACCAAACCGTTTAACAGCTAGCTTTAGTAGTTCGGTATCGTCGGCTGACCAGCCACTATATTGTAAATTTACGGATAATTAGAATGTTCAACTAGAACAAAACAAAGATACAAAAGTTTACCTATCGGCGTCATTTATTGATCCATTATTCATAGGCGTCTGTAATAAACATGTCAACTCGGCTAGTTTAGAAAATGCCTCTCCTGCTGCTGTAAATAAGTCTCCAACCTGAGTATCGCAATTGATCATTATTATTACGTTAATGAAAAAATTACAATTGAATTGGTAGATCAGTAATCAAACCTTGCTGGCTGTAGTCATATTTCCGAAGAGTTTATAACGGAATCATCAATTCCCTTCGAACGTTTCTTCTAAATAAATAAATTAGGACACATCTGCACACAATTACTTACTGGCATCATCAGTTAATATCAAGTAATTATCAGATAATAAATACAATTACGTAAAATTGAAATTAACAAAATTATTGCGATTTATTTGATTTGATTACGAACACAAAAAATCAAAATCATAAAAGAAAATAATAATATCAACATTGATTAAAAAATCAAAATTTTGCTTCCGCTGAAATCGCTCATAACATTTCATATAATTTTCAAAAAACAAACTTTATTAAGCGAACCTAGTGATTAAAAAATTAACTATTGACTGTATGATGGCACTAGTAGGCAACCACCAACACATGAAAGTATATTGAGTTGCGTTTTTTAATTCCCGGGAGTGAAAATCATCACAAATTTTCTATTTTTAAATTATTTTTAAGTATTACGGGCTCTACAGTCCTTTGTCTTTGATTCTTCATTTATGAATCAAATATGAACAGTGTTATTGGCTTATTGTCTTTACGTTGTTTGTAAAAAAATGATTACGAATTTTGACTTTTGAGAAAATTCTCACGCTCACCCTAATCAAGTCATTGGGGTTTTGAGTAGGTTGAGGGGTTCCTTAGACCCTACTTCATCACCACCAATGCTCAGAAATCGGGCACTCTGATTTGAAATTTGAGAGTGAGGGCCAATTCTTCAATATCATCATTTTTTCATTGAATCCCCAATTTGGGGAAATTTCTCACACTCACTGTAATCGAGTCATTGGGGTTTTGAATTGGTCGAGGAGTTCCTCAGACCCTACACAATCACCACCAATGCCCCGAAATTGGGCACTCTGATTTGTATTTTGGGATTAGAGGTCGTTATCCTCAATACCATCTTTTTTCCATGAATAACAAATTTGGAGAAAATTCTCACACCCACCTCAATCAAGTTATTGGGGTTTTGAGTATGTCGAAGTTTCCTTCAGACCGTACTCCATCAACCCCAATGCTCAGAAATCGGGCACTCCGATTTTTACTGCAATTTTTTTTTTCCCCATAGAAAAAAAAATCAATTTAATAAATCAGGTTATGCATCTTATCAAAGAACCATAATATTGACATTTTGTACGATCATTTTGAGTAAAAAAACAATTTAAAATTATGATTATCAATCAAACATCCATGAATTTGACACTTTGTACGATCATTCATACAGATTCAGCATTAATCATCACAAAAAAGAAAAAATGAAACTGAAATCAATAATTTTTTCAGTTTCAATTTCTAGTTTTCAGTTTCAGTTTTCAGTTTTGGATTTTTCAGTTTTAGTTTTAGTTTCAGTCTCGAAAAATCATTTTAGTTTTCAGTTTTTGGTTTTCAGTTTTCCATCCCTGACTGAAACTAAAAATATTTCATTATTAGGCTTACATATCTGATTATTAAAAAATGGTCAAAAAATGATGAAAATATAACCTTACCGTATGCATAATACTATTCATTCACTATAAACTCTACTAGGTATTGACGGAGTATAGCCTATAGGTATTTTAAATTTACCTCATTAAATTAAGGAATTGAAGGATTTTAAGATAATTCATTCTCATGAAATGTCTAAAAATCAAATGAAACAAATCTAAATTTTTGCAAGTTCAAAAGTCAACTTGACCATATTATAAAATTTTTCATTTATAAATTAATAATATTTTTCGAAATCGAAAAATTCAGGATTTCTAAAATTTTTTCAAGTCCAAAAAATCATTTGAAATCGTTGAAATCTGAAAAAAAATTTGAAATTCAGAAATTGAAAGTGTAAAATAGCCTGACAAAATGTCTGAAAGGCAGCGTGATCTCTGAAACGCCTATACCCCCTCCCAACATTCTTAAATTACTTTGTCTGCGCTTGATTCAAAATTTAAATCATATTTCTTTATATTTTTCCATAAAAAACAAAATTTCCGCAGCCATTGAATGGAAAAATTAAAAATATAGATTTTTGAAAAAATGATCTGGCTACACTGGCTAGGCTCAAGTACAGCTTGTTTATCGCTGATAAAATTTTCATTGTTTTTGAGAATTTGAGATTTTGCTGAAAATTGTAATTGAGGTTATGATGATTTGATTTCCAATTTAATTTTGGCTCCATTTATTAGAAAATGTGATATATATTTTTGCATAATATGTAAGTACCTTGTACATAAGCTCACGCATGTGTACAGTTGGTAAACTACGATAAAAATGGTACTTAACGTGCCGTTATAGGCTATATATTTCTAATGATAAAAGACATTCTAACTTTTCGGCACTAAACTTCATTGCTTTTTATTTGTGGCTTTAATATAATTAATTAAAATACTACCCAGAATGGCAGACGCTTGTAACTTACCTTTGGATCGGGCTCGGTCGACCATAGATGTGGTTTGTATGGTCGATACAAACATAGAAGGAAACTTAAATCATCGTACTCAGGTTTTACAAGATATTCTCGAAGTATGCCGAAATTTAAAAGCAAATTTTCATCGCGTCACGGTATAGTATTTCTTAGCTGTGCACAAGAGTTTGATAACATCATGTAATAAGTATGAATTTCAGTTCGAAAAGATAGATTTTGGAGAAACCAACTGCTTGGATATTTTTTACAACGCTGATGTCGCTATCGTTGATTTATCCATTCAAATTCAACAAAGCACTTTGTTTTATCATCTTGGAGTTCGGGAGAGTTTCCGTATGAAGCAGAATATTTTATTGTACAACGATGTTGCTACCGATGCAACTTTGCGCTTCCAAGTATGCCTTAAAATCTTCATTTTTTCAAAATTTTTGCTAAAACTTTACATAATATAATTATTGTTTGCAGAATTCGTGCATTAATTACACTTTGATTACTTATCGTCTCCACGATAACGGTAAAATGTGTATTACGACGAATCCTCGAGCGTCAAAAGATAACGAAAATACCATATCAGCCGCCGACCATCGAGTACCTGTTACATGTAAACTTTCTAAATTATTGCTCGATGTTGAAATTCAATCCAAGTACGTGGTATTCCTTTTAATCTTCTACTCAAAGACTTATTTCTCAAGTAAGATTATTTATAGGACACATATCAAAGAGAAGTTTTTGAACGATTTACGGAAAGCTCGTGAAACTTATACCGGTGAAGAATTGCAAAATATTTTGCATAATATGAGAAAACGATTGGATGATCCTAGATTGCTTTCCGGCGATGTTATACTGAATGTATTGATGTCACTAAGAGACATCCAGGTATATATTTTCATTTTACAGCATGAATTGAGCTCTGAAACTTACGAATTCGTTTACATTTTAGGATTACGATGCTATGGTGCAGTTAGTTGAAGATCTACAAACTTTGCCAAATTACGAAAATTATTTTCATACTCCCGGTCTCCGTTACCTTTATCCTTTCGCGTTAAATAGGTAAATACGTTATATCTCACGAACAACGAAGTATATTTATTTAATTAATGTACTTTGTAATTAGGCGAAATCAAAAAGGCGATAAAGAAAAAGCTTTAAAAGTAATAGAAAAATTTTTGGAGACGAAAGAAAATCATATTCCTGATATGGTTTGTTTATGCGGACGTATTTACAAAGACTTGTTTGTCGAATCCGATTACACCGATCAGACTGCGTTAAAAAATGCTATTCATTGGTATCGAGAAGGTTTCAAAGTTCAACCGAACGAGTATGCCGGTATTAATCTTGCCACTCTTTTAGTAATAAATGGAAACGAATTCTCGAAATCTGAAGAACTTCAACATATCGGTTGGTTTACCTGCCCATTACATTGAAAGTATTCCTTCTATGTTTCTCACGAGTTATTTTGTATTTCAGGAATGGTACTCAATAATCTAATTGGTAAAAAAGGCAGCTTATCTTCGTTGAAAGAATACTGGGATGTGGCAACATTTTTTGAAATCAGCGTTCTCGCCGAAGATTACAGCAAAGCTTGCCAAGCAGCAGAATGCATGTTCAAACTAAAACCACCTAATTGGTAAACTGTCTTATCCTAATTACGTTCGCCATTCTTCGAAATTTTCAAACTAATGATTTACTTAGGTATTTAAAATCCACCATTGGAAACATCGCCCTAATCGATCGTTTCAGAAAAACGCGCGAAGAAAATTGTCATGCTCCTGAAGAGCAAATTTTTGCATTTTGGATTGATTATTTCGTCGATGCTATTAAAACAGACGTTAATCCAGTCATCCGTTTCCCTGTAAGTGATTTAAAAAATTTCTCTAGGGTTTTGAACGCATTTATAACCATTTGAAAAATAGATTTTAGTACTAGAATCGTCGAGAGTATTCATGCCAAGTTACGTGGTTGTAAATTTGGACGTTGAAGAACCTGCAATACAGATTTGGAACACGTGCGTTGACTGCTTAAAAGAAAATTGTTGTAAAGATCACGATTGGAAGTTTACTGCCAATATGATTCGAAGTGTTAGGTAAACTGAAATTTTTAATGTAAAAATTACTTATTTCAACTTTTCGTTAATAGAATTTTTAAATTGATTTAGTTGCTACAAACGGGACGAAAGATGTCTATTTTTATACGTTCGAGGAAACAGCGACGATTTTCAAATGTTCTTCCCTTCGGTGCTGTGTCGTCAAAGATTTCTCGACTTGATTCTGGAAATGACCAAAGGTCAAGAAGGCATGGTTACCGATTTAGATGTGGATCAATCTTCGGATCAGTTAAAAGTAACAGATATTTATTGAATTAATTACCAATACCAATTCCTGCGACTTTTACGACCGTGTTATTTTAATTACAGATTGAATACGAATTGGATGATAGCGGTACTCGAGTCATTTTGGGACAAGGAACTTACGGAGTTGTCTACGCTGCGAGAAACTCGAATACCCATATTAAAATTGCCGTTAAAGAAATACCCGAAAAAAATTTGGGGTTGGTTTTTTTTTCATTAGGTATTTACGGAGTTATGTAGTAGCTACAATTTAATATATTTTTGTAGAGATGTTCAACCATTGCATGAAGAAATTAAACTACATTCTCAATTACATCATCGAAATATCGTGCAGTATTTGGGATCAGTTTCTGAGGATGGATATTTTAAAATATTCATGGAACAAGTCCCAGGAGGTAAATACGTAATAAAGTTGAATCAAATGAATGAAATTTACCAACTCGACTAATACTTGATTTTTATCAAACCATTAGGAAGCTTATCAGCGCTTTTACGATCCAAATGGGGAGCATTGAAAGGCAACGAATCCACCATTATTTACTACACCAAACAAATTCTAGAAGGATTGAAATATCTACACGCTCAAAAAATCGTCCATCGAGATATCAAGGGTAATTTGATCTATTTGGATTTTTCACCCGAATCAATTCTAAATCAAGGTTAATTTTAGGGGATAATGTTCTCGTAAATACATACAACGGCGTCGTAAAAATATCCGATTTCGGAACATCAAAGAGATTAGCAGGGTTATGCGCCAGTACCGAAACATTTGCTGGAACATTGCAGTACATGGCTCCGGAAGTAATCGATAAAGGACAAAGAGGATATGGATCTCCGGTGAGTATTACTACGTTGATGAATATTTCCATCGACACGTCGATATGTATTTTCTAACCTTTTGGATTGCTTAGGCCGATATTTGGTCACTTGGATGTACGATTATCGAAATGGCGAATGGCAACCCACCTTTTATGGAATTGGGTTCGCCGCAAGCAGCTATTTTCAAAGTTGGGTATTACAAAGCTCATCCAGCAATACCCGACGAAATGTCCGAAGAAGCTAAACAGTTTATTAAACGATGTTTCGATCCGAATCCCGAACAACGAGCTACAGCCGCGGCCCTTCTCGAAGATAAATTTTTGCTCAAGTACGATGACAATTTAGCTTCTCGATTTGTAACTAGTTTTTTTAATCATATTCGTGTATTTGCTTATTTAGAAAAAAAAAACCATCTCGAGGTCTGATATTACCCTCAGAATTTCACAGAAGTCAATCTATAAGTGAACAAAGAATCGCTCATCATGTATCGATTAACGGCTCAGCGATATCGTGCGAGCTCGATACGCCTTCTATAAGCGACAGTATGATTAATCCTCAATACTCGTCAGTTGTAATGACCAATCACAGGTACTTACACAGTCTGCAGATACTGCACTGCTACAATCTATTACAATCGTGCTCGTCCTTCTTATAACCGACCTATTTCATCGCCGAATTAACATATTCTGTTATCATTGCTTCGTCTCTTCTTGGCAAGATATGGGGCTAGTTTAACCTACCTAACAAATGAGTATCATCTGATTTTAAACGTAATCGAAGAACTAGTTTTATCTCAGGTACATAACATCATTCGCGTAGAAAAACCTTTTTATTTCCGCTTGTGTCTATTTTTAAACGACTGCTCATTTTTGTAGCCTTTGTTCCGATTATTTGCTTCGTATTGCTTATATTTTCAGTTTTGGTGTAATGCCACTACCTTGGCTGTTTGTTTACGTAGAACTGATTCCATGTGAATTAATTTATAGGAATATCACCAGCACTGAAAGTACCAATAATACATCTTCGGACGTATTATTATCACCAGATATCCTTCAAGGTTCAACTGATCCTTGTAAATCGATCGAATCTGATGGATTCTATTTGCTGAAAAAAGATTTACAACGACGTACTACGTTATCAGGCGTATTGACTGCTGATAAGCAGAATATCTGCAAGAAGTGGAAAGAATGTATTTACGGCGAATTCGGCGATAGTGTCATCGACGAAGTACGTTATCATTCATACTCGCATCGAGTAATATTTTACTGATTTATGTTAAAATTCAAAATTTCTTTCGCGTTTTAGAAATACTTGAAAGAATTGATGAACGGATTTCATTCGTTCATTGCTAAACAAGATAAACACCTGTTGGTTAGCACAATTCATCGTTTAAAGAACGAAGAATTTCTCAAGAATAAAATCTGTCGATTAGATTTCATCATCCGATCATTTCACGAAGCTGTAAGTATCTCTAGTTCCACCTTCAACTCGATTTTTATGTTTTCTTCGAGTATGGTTAAAACTTCGTATTCGTAGGTAAGCAGTATATTGAAAAGCCATACCATCAAGCCTCATTGGATGTTTGCTCTCGATAATTTGATCGCATCTGCGGTGACCGACGCTATCAATGTCTTGAGTAAATATAATTCAATTCGCCTATTTTTCCAAGCTCTTACTATCATAATCACGTATCACTGAAATATTAAAATTGTACAGATGTGAATGAAAGTGATATAAAAGCAGACGATGATCAACTGATAACAGAAGATTCGGAAAACGTAGCGAAGTCGAGTTATTCGAGTAAATCCAGTGCAGAATGTTATCAAGATAAATGTATTTCTCAGAAATTCGGTTCCTTAATGAATAAAATTACTTCGGTGCATACCGATAATGAACGGTAGGTATTATCAAAGAACACAATAATAATTATTTGTACTGTAATATTTTCTGGCATTCGAACGAACTTATTTTCTTCTTCATCTTCCCAGGCAATTGCAGCAATTACTTCAAGATGAAAAAGAACTCAATGTTTTGCTGAATTGCTGGAATAAACGAAATAAAAAATTGATTACCGTATTAAATAAGCTGATCGAAAAACCTAATTCCGAATCAGCATCATCAAACGAGATTAGTAAAGATGTTGTCAGTAGTTCTCAGAAACAAACTCGTTCTCCTAGTTCGAAATCATCAGAGTAAGTTTCGAAACCTATTCGTGCTAAATATGCATTATTCAGTTAATTAACTGGCAATCGTTATTATTCAGGGGAAATGCTTTGATAAAGTCCAAGTCGTGTGATTCGGAAGAAAATGCGATTATTTCTGTTACCGTTATCAATAAATCCGAAGCTGATATTGAATTGATTAACTGGCTGAGTAAGATGAAACTGGATCATAGATCTATTAATAAAGTGATTATCCATTATTTATTTCTTCGACTTTCTATTTATTTGTCTACTTGCATTAATTTTTTATGTCGATGGCTTATAGTTCGTTGCAGAAGAATATACTCTTGATGATGTGCTTCATTATATAACTCGCTATGATCTCAGGAAAATGTCATTAAAGTAAGATAATAATCGCACCTTGACAGTTCTATTTATAAATTTGATTGTATTTATTTGTTTCATTTCTGTAGGGGAGGTATCGAATTACGAATATGGAATTCTATTCAAAAATGGCGTAAAGAAAATCACATTCCCAGTGAAAATGTATTAGATGCGAGTCATACTTCGAATTGAAAATTTTTTTCACTACCTAATAATGTTATTCATGTTAACCATAAAACTAATCCTTAAGCGAGTCTTGTTGTTTTAATGAATTTTGTACGTATAGCTGGTTAATACTCTTTGTTTTACCTTATGTTTATTTTTATATTTTACCTTCAATCCATGATAATCATATATACTATACATTATACATAAGAAAATGTTAAAATGGCGTATTAATATTTACCTACCTACTAAACTTTGCTGATTTACATTTGACCGTTAATGTTTTCCTTCTGTTTTAATAATTGTTTTCTGTTTTAATATATATTCGTTTCGTTTTTATTTATATTTTTCACCTTAATTTTATTTCGTTTGTGCTTTTACAATGAAAGCTTCTCGTTTATTTATCATTCGAGTTTTTTAGAAAAATTGTTTACTTTATAGGTTGCTCATTGTTTGAAGATACGAATTTGCGGTTTCTGAAAATATACTCATCCGAGTTCCGTGGTAAATGTTTGTATTGGTAATATAAATATTTACAACGATGAATTTCTTTTGAAAACATATACAAGTTGGATACAACATCGCGACCTACGACTCTGTTGCAAATTTCAATGATTTACTCGTGTAGTTAATATAACAGCAGAATTCGTTTCCCAGATTATGTTTGTGTTTTGGTTCAAAAGTGGTCTTGTTCGCGTTCAGTACTTTTTTCACAAAAGACTCCATAACAGCTCCTAGAATGTATAAAAAATTAAATTCCAAACGTTATCACGTCAACGGTTGTAATTCTTGCAGAAGAACAGAACATGTATGTTTACCTGTACATATTACTATTTTATCTTTTGTAAGAAATTTCGCAGTGAGGGCACATTTCAAAAAACATTCTTCAGATAGGAATGGAGGGTCAAGTATAACTATATCGAAATAATTTTTTAATTGGTCTTTTATGTGCGTTGGTAACGGTTCGTTGTAATCGTAGTGAATAAAATCGTCTTTATAAGCTGAAAATCGTTTATCTACATCCAGCAAACTGACAGTAAACTGGAATGAATCGTTGATTCGTTTCTTCAAAAAATAATACAAAGATGGGCATCCAATAAGAGCGATTTTTCCATTATTTTCGATTTCGTTCAATGCTTCTGAACAGAGTTGTTCGGCTGTTTGATCGTCATACCAGAATTGACTCAATTGCTGCAATAAAAATTTTCCAGTTTTACAATCTTTCAATAAATTTATCGCGATCCTCGACTCGAAATAATGACGTTTACCCAATTTTCTTCGATATCGTTTACTTTGAGCGGTTCGTCGTCTGGTGCGGCTAGATTTTCCTGCGTTTGCTTCTCGTTAAGAAATTCTTGTAAAGCGAGCATTGTTTCCTTAGATAGGCATGGCACATCGTCGTTATCGTCCTCGTTCATGGTAATTTAAAATACTTTTTAGAATGAAAATTCATGAAGATTATTCATAAAAAATTACTCTCGAGATAAGTATTTCGGTGGTGTTCGGCGTTGGCGTTAGTCAAGTTTAAGCAAACGTTTGTATTGATAAGAATTATGTATTGTTGCCATTTTAGATAATTTTTTATGTAACGAGGTTAATCGAAACGTACTGCGTTTGAACACATTTCTACTGTTTCTTCGCGTGGTAAATGAAGTGAGAAAATATTTCAACACGTTGCATGTGTTTTAATGTTGGAAAAATTCAATAAAAATGAAATTTGTCGCAAACGGACGAGAATTTTAAAAACCAAAGGTCAGAAAGAGAAAAACAGTGTTACCGAATAACACATACGTGATGTGTGATGTTGGTGATGTTGGTGTAATTTGCGCAAGTGAAGAAAAGGTGATAAAATTTTTATAATTTATTAAAATACATAATGTTGACGTAAATTGTTGATATAGCAAATCTCCATTGCATCAAAAATGACTTAACATGCGTTACATTCATTAATTGAGTGAGTTTAGTTACTCTTTACATAAAAATTTGCCCATTTCGAGTACCTACTCTCCATAAACATTCAACAAAAATGAGTTCTATTGCGTTTGAAGAATACGAATTAATGAATGACTCCAAGTACCGAATGTAAGTTATTTTATTAATTTCTATATTGATTGGTAGTTTTTTTACAGCATAACTTGACTGGTATGTCTGTTGATCGAAACAAGAAATATAAAAAGTACGTATACGAATTCTATGTGTAGAGAATAAAGATAAACAAAGGGTAGCTTTTCTTCCACGTATTTTCGTCAATTTGTGCAATTTGTTATGTGAATTTCTCCAATATAATATGCATCTTTGATTAAGTAATTTTAATCCATTTTCAGATATGTGACGTCTATCGATAAAGCTCTGAAGAGCTTCGAATACACCAGTGATTGGGCAGATCTCATCTCATTTCTCGGAAAACTCAACAAGGTAAGATGAGTCACACTGTAAGCTAACATTTCGCGTGTTTGTGTAACTACACGTCCTTCCGCCTTATTTGTTATAGATTTTGTTGAATCACACTAAATATCCAGTGATACCTCGGCGTATGAAAATAAGTAAACGATTAGCGCAATGTTTACATCCACATTTACCGTCTGGCGTACACCTAAAAGCGCTGGACACTTACGATATTATGTTCCGCACCATGGGAACGAATCGCCTTAGTCAAGAATTATTTATTTATGGCTCCGGTAAGCAGAAAACGAAACCTTGAAAAAAATATTATCGCGTTTCGTGTAATAATTGACAATATCCATCGCAGGTTTGTTTCCTCTACTCGGACACGCTTACACCAACGTTAAGCTATGTTTATTGACGATTTACGAAACGCATTTCGTTCCTTTGGGCGAAAGATTGGTTCCTGGCTTGAACGGATTTCTCAGCGGGGTTCTGCCAGGACTCGAAGAGGGAACTGATTACTACGAAAGGTATCGTTATCCTAACGTCGATAACGAATCTTCGAATTAAAATATCGATTTTTTTCCTCTATCTGACTGCTTCGTATTTCTAGGACAAATTCATTACTAGAGAAAGTTTGCATGGGCGTGAATCCGTCAGTATTTTATACGTGTTTGTGGGAATGCCTAACTTCAAACGCGGCCGTCCGATTACCCGCTATTTTATTCATTTTGTCACATTTCGATAAACATTCGACTATGAAAGAGCAAATGTATCTAATGGGAAACGATGTCGAATTGATGGTAATTAATGAACGACGAAAGTACATCTATTTTGAGTTCACCAGTTGGGTGTATTAATTGCAACGTTATTTCACAGGTGAATGGGTTATGTACGTGTTTTCAAGATTCCAGCGTTTTAATTCAACGAAGCGCTCTTGACTTTTTACTAGCTGGGTTCCCCATGCATAACAATATTTTATCAAAGGAACATTGCCAGTCGTTACTCACCTCCGTTCTTGTCACCTTATTGAGGAGAGATATGTCCTTGAATAGGTACGGTTTGATTTAAAAATTCGTTTATCTGTTGCGATTATACTTGAGATGGATTTAGTAATTTTTCATTCCCGAGCTCGCGTATATCGATTAAATATTACCTATCGACGTCACGTTGAGCAACAGATTGTATGTACTCGTTTATGGTATGCACATATAAAACCACGTTGGCTGTTGACTTATTTATTAAACATCTCGCGTTCAAATTACTAAATTTTGTTCGTTACGAACGTGTATACTTGGAAATAATCAATATGTATTTTCTTCATTTTTTTTCAGGCGTTTGTTCGCGTGGCTTCTAGGTTCCGATATTACATCAAATTCTACATCTCCTAGTAAAGATTTAATCGATCATGTAAAACAACCTGATGATAAAAAGCTAGAAACAGCTGACCAATATTTTAAAGCTTATTCTAAAGAGTTACTCATTAGTGTAAGTAATTTATCTGCCTACTTTATGAGAGTATTTTTTTCGACGGCTCGGTATAGCGCTGATTTTCTTATCAGTTCCATTTTTACATTTTCGTATAAATTGAAACGACCTCGTTTAAAATTATTTCGCCCATATTCAAACTCTAATGAATCATTAACTTTGTTTCATCTGCAACCTGCAGGTTTTATTGTTGTCAAGGCGATACGTAGCGTGAAGGTTTTTTTTTCGTTTTGTTTGGCACTAGCTCTGGGAAAATGTTTTCCCTAAATAATGTAACGATACCTAAATGCGTTGGTAGTGCTGATTTTACAATGATATTCTCGATTTTTCTTATAGCTGTTGAAATATAAACCATTATTTTCTGAATAATTTTAAAAACTCGCATACGATTTCGACATGTTTTAATTCAAATTCGTCGTATGATTATGGTTGCCTACGCGAATTATATTAGGTAACTTTAGATTCAAAACTGGATCGATTTCTCTAATTTTCTTGAAAAAAATTAAGCTGTAGGAATCTCTTATTATATTATCATTCGTGTGATGTATCTCGTTTTCGTGCTACGACCCAAAAATTGATTTGAAAATATTAATTTATTTTCAAAGGGGAAAATGTTCGAATTATGGATTGAAAATATTTCATAGTTTAATAGCTGTATTTCATTTTTCAGGCAATACAATCAGTATTGAAAAAAGCAACATGTGAAAATCCTCACGATTTAAGACCATACAGAATATTAATATCACTTCTCGATAAAAACGATATCGGACCCGTCATCTTGGATGATATATTATTCGAAGTATTTAGGTAAATTAAAGGAAATCTACGAATACGCATTAAAACAATGAAATTTTTATTAAATAGTGATTTTCGTTTTGTAGACTTCTTTATCTTAGTTGGAAAGATCCCGGCAATAAAGCATCAAATGGAAGCGAGCTACTAAAATCTGCGAATTTACTATTCAGCTCTTTAGAACCGCGCTATTTATGGCAATACGTCGGTGTTTTATTCTCGGACGCATGTAGTAAAATGCCCGTTGTCAGCGAAACCGAAGACGAAAATGTTAAACCAGTTGGTAACGGCGATCCATCATTAATGGAGGTTAGTTGGCACCGTATACGTATATTTGTATTATCTAAAAACTTCTTCAGAACACAATTTCACTCGTTGATTTAATTTTGCAGGTCTGCAGCATAATAATATTTTTATTGGATTCTTTATCTTTGGAAATTTATTCGGAAACTTTCAGCGAGTACTTACCAGATTTATTTTTACATATTATCACCTCGTTGAACGATCACTGTGATATAATAAGCGCTGCTCAAGTAGCAGCTTCGCTGAAATTATGCTTAAAAATATTATCAAAAGTTCGATCTCCAGTATTAGTATCGCAAACGAGTTCAGTCTGCGATAGTTACGAAACAGAAAACTATACCGTTTTGGCGAACGAAAATAAAATAGCCGAACCTGGTAAAATAATTCAGCTCCAGACTAATGACCAATCCACCGATAAATCAGATAAGAAAAGAATACCAAAATCGATATCTAGTCCTAGCAGTCGAGACAGTACAGAATCCACCGATAAATCTGAATCAGAAGAAAGCATTAGTCAAATCGATAGTAAACCTGTCGAAGAAGAGGTTACATCGATGGAAAAATGTTTAGAATATTATAAAAAATTCTACGTCACTTTTATTTACGATGTCAGGCTAAAGATCGGCGAGACTAGAAATATTTCTAGTTTATTCAAGTTATTATTAGTCAAATCTCCCGATGCTGCTGCCGAAGATAAAGCCAAGTATTTGGAAGCATTGCTACGTGAAATTCTGTGCAGAAATTCTCGACAGAATTATACCAATATGAATTCGTTCGCCGTTCCGTTTAATTCGAGGAAAGATATAGATTGCGGATTTTCTAGCCTTAGTTTGAGTAAAAAAACTGTCGGATTGGAGTGGAAAGAAGCCGTTGCTTTTGCGTCGAAATTATTAATCGAACTGTCTACATTCCAAACTTCTGTTCCTTCGAGTAATTTGTTTAACGGTAAGTGGAATATTCGAGTGATTTATTACACTGTGTGTTGATCTATGTAGATACGATGACCGAATTATTTACTTTTATACTCATTCACTGAGTTCTGATAAGTTGTTCGAGAGTCGGTTCTTTTATTTATCTTGCCAAAGAATGTCTAGTTGGCATTTTCATTTCGTTTGAATTAGAGTGATTTTTTACCAACTTTAGAAGCGCTCGATAGTATTGTTTTTTGAAAATGGAAGTGATATCATAAACTTCCTTTCCTTTTGAAAGTAACAACTACACGAGAAAACGAAATTGTAATAACACCACCACCGTTTATTATAAATATGAACATTGCTGTAAATGTGGTTTTTTCGGCTGCATTTGAATCTAGCTCCTTGGTTCATTCAAAATTGCGTATTTTCAGTTTTATTTACGTAAGAGTAACCACTCCAGTACAGCGGTTTGTGGTTAACCTGAGGTAAGGGTACAAATTGAGTATTATATAAGTAGGGGTTTCGCATGAATTACGTTATTTTCTTATCCGATAATCTACTGGGTAGAATTCTGAATTTCTGTTCCACTCCTGGAGTTTAGGAATCCATACTGCTGGTAAATTTTCTATATTAAAATAAAGTCAAAAGATGTGAGCTGCATTAATATTAAATACTCGACTCGAAAAATTAGAAGTAGAAAGTGTAATCAATCATTTGGTGATTTCAAGATTTTTTCGTTACATCTATTAGGGTTCCCGAACACTGTCCCGAATCCACTTTCCTGAAAGCTGTTTTTCCCGAATACCAATCCTCCGGATTCTTTTTTCACGAATCCATTTTCCCGAATGTTTTAAAACCCGAAAAAAATTCAAAAGTTTTATTACGATGATAAAGGCACAAAGATAAAACTAAGTAAATCAATACCTATTATGAAAAATATTTCTTAAATATTGTATGATGTTATCAGCTGCGAATACTCGTAGTTCATTGAATGTTCTCTCGACTAGAGTGATTCTAGATTGAACTTCTAGCCATTTCTTTTTGGGTGCCGTTCTCAGTCTTTTACCCATACTCAGCTCAGTTCAGAGATAATGCTGACTTAGGCATTTTGTCAAGACTAACACTTTAGTTTAGATTAGACTCAGTAGCAGTTTCTTTTCTAGTATTTTTGCCATGGCTATCATAACACTTATCATACATCTCAATTCTCAAATGAATCAAATGATACAATTTCGTCATCAACTGAAGTCATTTACGATGGTTATTTTAAATTGGCTATATTTGAGAAACCCTCTAATGTTTGAGGAAAAGGATTCGAAAATTTTGTATTCAGGTTCGAGAAAACGGATTCGGGGAATTGGTATTCGGGACGATAAATCAGTGATGGGCAAGATCATTTTAAAAGTGATCTAAGCCACCATTAAGATTAATTCAAAAAATCGATCTTAGATTTCCATCAAGATCGAATTTTCAAATTGATCTAAGATCACCAGCAAGATCATTGCTTTAAGATCAAAATCAAGAATTCAAGATCAAGATCACTTTTTCAAAATTAATTCCAAATTAACTGTCACTTCAAGTACATGTATGATAAAGACCAAAGTAGACAAAGTATGAACCATAATACGTTTGTTTTTGTAAAGAGAAAAACAAATGGGGAAAGAAGAAACTGGGAAATACAATTTTCAGATCGCTAAATTTTCATTTGTTCACAAAATTATAACTCTGTAAGTATTCTTGGTTTTTGGCTTTCAAGTGGCTGAAATGATCTTGACTTACAATCAAGATCATTAAAAATAATCTTAGATCACCACAAAATCTTGATCTTGGTGATCTTGGCACTCAAGATCATTAAGATCAATTGATCTTGCCTGTTACTGTCTTAGATCATCATCAAGATCAATTTTAAAAAGTGATCTTAGATCACCACAAGATCATGATCTTAATGATCTTGGCACTTGAGATCATTAACATTAACTGATCTTGCCCATCACTGGACGGTATCCGGGAATCATCTATTAGATACTTTTCAAATGATAGTCATGTTCTTAAAACGCTAATAACATTGATCCTTTACTGATGTGATCATCATTCATCCCTTTCACTGCATATATTGTATTAATTATGACGTAAGGATAAAGAAGTGTTTTAAAGAAGATGGTTTCGCATCGTAATCACGTTCGGATCATTTTTTTTGTCCAGATATGCCAATCGATAAAGAAAACATATTACCAGAATGGTTGAAATCACTAATAATATGTTCCTGCTGGCTGGGTAATATCGCTGTGCCTCTGCAATTAGTTGCTATTTCTACTTTGTTAGACTTAGCACTCCTTTGCCGGCGTTCAGAAGTGTATACCCAGCGTGCTGTATCAGCCAACTCAAACAACTCTTCATCAAATCAAGTCGTCACTGTCGTAGTTTTTGTACCATTACTAACACCGAATCAATTGTTTTTCATCGAGTATCAAACCAATGTATTTCAGGTACTGAAACTTTATTAAGATTGGTTCAAAATAGAATGAATCGTGTTGAATGTATCTAAATCATTTAATGATACTTATTTCATTTTAAGGTTATAATACATTGGCTATGGTTGCATCTTGGTGATCCCACGTACGAAGTGAAATGTGCCGAATTAATATGCCAACTGCAAAATACTCTTAATATTCCGAATGCCATCGAGAATTGTATAGGTTAGTATCGTATTTATTATTTTATCCAGATTTCGTGTCGATTTACAACTAATAATCTTGTATAATTATTGTTAGGCGATTCCTTATCACATTTATTAGAAGAGTCTGAACGTTTAGAAGCGTTCCGTAAATTTGTCAAACTATGGCATATTAGTAGAGAAGTGATTAAATGTAGTAATGTTCCTCACACAGAAGACACGTTCTATAAGTGAGTATTCTTACAAGTAATCTACCACGATGAACTTGAAAAACAAGTCTCTTATCAAATTCTATAATTTTTCCAGGTGTATGTTGAAAATCCTAGACGTTTTACCCTTGAAGGAAAGTAATTGTTTGAAACTAGAATCTGAAAGTTGGCTGTTTCATTCTCTAATGCGAGGTGACTGCGCTAGAATAGTCGAACCGTTGCTGTTAATTTTAATAGAACGTAACACAGCTCGTGTTAGCATATCACACGCTAAAATACAACAACACTTGCAATGCGACAATCAATCTTTGGATACCGATAATTCGGCTATATTTGCAATCTGCTCGATATTCGGAAATCCAGTCACATACCATTTGATTCAAAATCTCTTGCCATCGAATACACTACCCGATGCCAATTTCAACGTTGTAAATAATCAGTCAGCAAAAAACGATAGCATCGATGATATCTCCATGAAATCTGGTAAAAGTATCAATGCTGAGAGTATCCCATGTCGAGAATATGTGAAAAAATTACCCTTTTTACAAAACATATCGGTTTTTATCGATCGAGGATCGATTGATGAAGCTGCCGATGTATCGCAAACAGTATCCGATTTCGATTCGATGGAGGATAAAGAAAGGAGTATTTCGGTTTCCGAAGATGGCAAAGATAATCTACAAAGGTTTAACACTTTGCCATTAATCAAAGATAAATTAGGTAAACATTGTTTTGTTCGCTCAAAATGTCCCTTAGATTGATTTGAAAAATGATGAAGTAATCGTCATATTGATAAGTTATAACTTTCATTCCAGGTTCTATGGATACAATCAAATGTAATACTGGCGAAATGAAGAAATCGCGTAGTTTTGTCTCTAATAACGGATTTTCCAAAGAAAATATCGACGACGATTCGAAAAACAACGAACTAGTTCGTAGTCTATCGTTTTCCGGACGTGATAATACCAATTCGAATTTAAACAAGAATTCTTCGTTCCCATTTCTTTCGAATGGTAAATCCGACGGTATATATATTGCTAAAGCTGTCATCGAAGATGTTTTGACAGAAATTGTTGACAATGTCGTCGATCCCAAGAAACCGGTTCGTATTTGTGCTTCCTATTTTTCTTCTACGTTCATTGTAAAAATAATAACAATTTGCTCCTCACCGCAGGAAAAACCTGTAGAATGTGAAAAAGAAGAAGAAGCCGATTCGGCGATAAGTTGTAACAGTGGGTCTTCTTCAGTCACCCTCGAATACGAAAAAGAGGATAGCTACGCCGAAGAAGAAGAAAGCAGATGTAGAAAATACGCCGAAATAGATAAACAATTGGAAAAAATCAGCTCTAATTTGGGAGCTGTGCAATTCTACTCTCACATGTTGTTGTATTGCGATTTATACGACACCAATCGAGTTTTGTACACTTTGAACAAATTCCGAGATATTCTAGCCGTCAACGCCAAAGCTTTCTTGTTTGCTACGTCCACCACAGCGGTGCCAAGTCAATCTCCTTTGGTTCCTTTGTTGCTGAAACATCGTAATTCGATTTTCGCTAGAGGTTTTCAATGCGAAGAAAAATCCATGGAGGCTTTTAGTAAAAATACGACTTACCTCGAAGTGTTAATTACCATTTGTTTGTATTACGTACGAAGCTATTATCCAAATAGTGGAAATCCAAAGTTGACTGAAAAAGAGATTTTTGGCAATAAACAGGTAAACTTTAGGCACCTTGATATCGTAACTTTTTATAAAACGTACAAGTTTTGTTCATCTTGCAAACATTTTTTCAGGTGCAATTGGCCAGTATAGAGCTTCTTTCGCAGATATTCTTCCATCTGTGCGGAGTCGTCCAGAGTAATAGAAATGAAATGGCTCCGTTTATTCGAGAGCTATTGAGTCGATGCAAAGTGCAAAAAATTGCCCTCCATTGCGTTTGGTGCTGTTTATACGACGATAATCAAAATCTACATTTATTTATTAAAGAAATACTGATATTTAACCGTAAAAAAAACAAGTCCGCTGATAATATCTGCGAATACAATCAAGCTTTCCAAATACAATTTCTGAGGTATGGAAAATTCTGCCTATTCGTATAACAAATTTTCACTGATGAAAACTAATCGATTTTTTTTCTTCTTAGACTTCTTCTATCGTTGATTGTATTGGAAAACGACATTTATCAAGAAGAACCCACCGTCAACGTGACCGATAACGACGAAGATATTTCGATAAAATGCGATTACATATGCGATCGTCAAATTGTACAGCAACCTTTGTTCGTACATTTATTGAAAAAAATGCTGGAACCGAATCCCTGCGGTAGACCGAATCACGAACGTGTTATTTCTTTCATTATCGCTTGTTTACCATATTTTAAAAAGTCTTTACCCAAAATTGTCGTCAAAGTTATTCGACAAATTTGCTGGAATGTCGAAGTTTCCTCCGATGTTTACGTCAAATCGGTCGATTATCGCATGAAGCAAAGGTGAGTTTTTTTCATGTAACGTGAAAATATTCGAAAATTACTTTTAAAAAAGGATGAAATGTAGTTACCTTATTTTGGGTCTCTCGCTTTCCACGATTCTAATTCCATTTTTTCTGTACTTGTTGTATTTGTTTACAGTATTCCATTTAATTATATGGTTATTTTGCTGGACGCCTTAACTATCCTGTCACATTATTGTCTGCTCGATCAAGTAACTCAGCTCATGTTGAAACCTACTGCTGACACAACGTCTCTGAGGTCGTTCAATGGTTTATTCCAGATGTACAGCGATTTTCCCAATATTGGGGTATTTTTTTTATTTTTGAAATAATATCTATATATAAGACCATTTTACACGTTTGTCGTAAAATAATGTAAAAGCGTAGCCGGGTTTCTAGGGATGATTTGGCCTTGAGCACCGAATTTTAAATTATCCAATGGAAGTTGGTCCTTGTGGTCTAAAACCCCTCCGGCCAAAATTTTTAGCTCAATATCTCAATTCTAATCCCTTCTGAGGGGTTAAATGAGAATTTTCGTTAAAAATTTCCATTTTTGGCAGTCTTCGGCCAAATTTTTTCAAACTTGCAACAATGGTAGATAGTATCAAGGGTGATTTTTGGAATTTTTTGAAAAAAATTTCGAGTACTTTTTCAAGGTCAAATGGACATTTTAAGCTTTCTAAGGGGCATTTTGGTAACCCCTTTCAGAGGTGCAATTCTGAAAAAAATATATATTGCGTACTTAGTCAAGATGTATAAGCTCATATTTTTGTAGAACTTGATATCGAGGTGCGTCATCTTCAAAAATGCAAAAAA
>FIZU01013639.1:0-26351 GCA_900064475.1 Pseudococcus longispinus | reverse complement strand
GGTGTAACTTCCTGATATTTTATAGTAACTTTTACGATACATTTCTCTCAGTGTATGTGAACTTTCACATTTTCTTTTCCGGGTCAACAAAACTTTTTTCGTCAAAATTGATAAGAAGCAAAATTGTACAGCAAAGAATTTCCTTTCATCCAAGAGTTGTTAGAATTTCGATTCGACGAATATTCCTTGATTTATCGTTGAAAAACTGTTTTCTTGGATATGCGAATTTTCACATTTTCCTATTTTTCGAGCAAACCAAAATTTTCTTTCATTTCTATGTCGTCAGAATTTCGATTTGACAATATTTCCCCAGTTGTGGTGAAAAAACATTTTTGATAGTCGGGCGTCTACACCTCGAAAATGCGATGTTGCTTTTTTACCTTCATGGTCTTGTATCGTCTAGGTTGGTTTTGATACCAGCCATCTTATGAAAGCGCGACGTTACCACTTTTCAGCCACTGCAGGTGGCGGTGAATGTTCGGACGTTCGGAATAATTTAGAAACTGTTCTATCAGGCCACACGAAATGTCTTATTATTTTGAGGAGGTGGCGAGTGAGGAATGCATAATTTACGGCGAAAATTCGCAGAACATGAACACAATTTTTTGACACGCTCTTTCAACTCAAAATTCCAATTTAGGGGGCTGAGGCTTTTTGGAAATTGCCACTTATCTGAGGGGAGAGGTGAGTTAGAAGTGTGCGGTTTGTGGTACAAATTAGCACAAAATGAGCACAATTTTTTCTCACCACTCCTACCAAAATTGATTTTGGGGGGCCGGGGTAACGCCAACGGACCTGAATTTCAACTTTTTTTTACAATGCAATTATTAAACAATTAAAGGGAGATGAAATTGAAAATTTTGCACTATATCTCTTTCTTTTTTAAAGGTGAGTAATTGAATGCAATTTATTTCAATTTGTAGCAAATCTGACACAGGAAAATGAAAGTAGATAATTTTGCAATGATTCTATTTCCTGTGTGAAATTTTAATTTTCAATGGTGAAAACGATCTCATGCTCTGACTCGAATTTTGTCTACATGATGCAATGAAATATTTTCAAATTCCATCCATACGATCTCTCCTGGTCACAAAAGGGTTAAAATTTGATCAACTTCAATAAAAAATTACATATCTATTGTACCTACATAATTAAATCGTATTGCATCGAATCTGATTCTCTTTCTGTGACATGCAACTTGAAATTGAAACCTTCATTTCATTCTCAACGCCCTTATATTTCTGTGAGAAAAAGTACACCCAGTTCACATGTTGATTGGGGTGGATTTACTCCTCTCTTCGCCACTCTATTTCTTTTTCTTGGTATCGCCGATGAAGGATACCTTAACTAAACAGAAGAAACTATTAAGAAACATTTATTACTATACGATTAACGCGTTAAATCATAAACAAAAGGCAGTACTCGTGTAATGAACATTTCCTGTGTATACATTACATACGTATATATACGAGTATACAGGTAAATGAAACTCGAACGAAAACGTCTCCAAGTCACGCTACCGTGCGGTCGCAATTTACTACGGTAAAAATCGAGCTGCCGTGGTACCCTGGTTTTCATTACCTCCGGGCAGGGTTTTATTTATTGAAACGCACACGCCAAATAACATGTTAGGTATTCTCTTTTACTCTAGGTTCCCTTTTCTTCTTCGCTATCTTCTTACAAAATATACCTGCACCAAAAAAGTGATAAATTAATTTGAAAATATACTCGCGAAAAAAAAAAAGGAGAAAAATAGTATATAACCGGGTACCTAATTCCCTGTGAAATTTCTTCGTCGTATATTTAGCGAAAGATATACTGTACGTGGCGATGCGTTAGTGAAATTCGTTTCGTGCGGAATTTGAGCTTTTGAAGAGAAAATTCGCCGTTTCGTCAGCACTTTTCAACCACCGTCTGGCAGTAGCAGAATTCCTTTTCAAAGACTACAGGCACCTGGAGCTGTGTTGAAGTACACGATGCAGCTTTATAAATTCGAATAGAGAAGTGCCTTCGCGAAGATTATAGAGAAAGTTTTCAATTTTACTAAAATCGTGGCTCGTCGCGTCGCGTCGTCGTTTTAAAATTTACACTCAGTCATAATCGACGAGATAACTTTTAATAAGCGAATAAGTTTTCGAGTGTACGTTGACAACGTGTGATAAACTACACGTCGACGAGTATATAGAGATAGGCGACGACGACTAACACCGAAACATGCTCTCTCGAAAAAGGCGTCGGATAAATGATACCGCACACACGCTGGCAAATTGTTTGATTTCTTTGAACACGTTCTCGTTCGCGAAACTACGTCAGAGGCATATTCTTTTCGCGTATATAACTTACTCATTCGGTATGTAAAAAAAAAAACACGACAGGGATGGCGCTATTACGATTAGTACCGTTTTTCTCGCCTTGTTCCGTTGATTCTTTTTACTCTTTTTCGTTTATCTATATCGGTGCGATTTTTTTTCCACGCTGCGAATGTTTAGAGCCTTTTTGTCGAGGTGTTGAAGTATTTTTTTTCTTCTTTTCGCGGAATTTTTCTACATACAGGGTATCCCGATGATAAGTTGCCTAACGAGTTTCCAGCAGTGCAGTTGTTCACGCTTTATTTGCCAACGTTTCGAAATTCACCGCAAATTACGACTTCGATATGCCTTTGTAGCGTAAAGTATGCACGATTTTACGTTTACACGATACGTACGTTCGCGTTTGATAAATTGCATACCGCATTCGTATACATCATTGTTGTGCCTGCTTTGTAAATACTTGTAGTTATAAATAGAAGAGAATACGTTTTTCGCGGTCAGTTGGCATTTCATCGTCGAATATTTTGATGGGTTGGTATTCGAAAACAGGGGCTAATCGGTGGAGATAATTTTTTATCGATAAGATGGGTGGAGGAGTGTTGGTAAAATTGAAGAGTTTTCGGTGGCATTAGATGTAAAAAACAAACATGCATTTTGTGGATTGTCTTGTGAAGAGGAGCTATTCAAACGCTGATTTATGCAGATGTTTTAATGAGTTTTGGAAAATTTTCGGAATGAATTTTTGCGGTGGCTAAATAATGCCAAAACGATGATGGAAAATGGTGAAATTGACCAAATCGAACGATACGAAGGCAAAAGTATTGAAAATGTTATCGGTTTTGACTGAAAAATATTTGACTGAATTTTCAACTTTTCGTACTCGTTGAAATATAGACTCGTGGTTTAATTATTGCACCATTTACATGCTGATCAGACAGATACACCGTCATCATATCAAATCAAATAAGCCTTTATTTATAAGTAATGACCAGAACATATCCATGTTGCATAACATACATCTAAATATGTATAATTTAACACTTCAGCGTTATTACAAGCCCATATTTAGGGCGAATGTATTTTTTAACCGCTGCCTCTCGTTTCGGTTCTGGGCCACTCTCTCAAACAAATTGTTTTCTAAAATTTGGAAATTTGGTCTCTCCATGTGACCCTATGTCTGCCTTTTGCTCTTTTGGATCTTGGATTCCATGAGTTCACCAGATGAGTACATCTATTAATAATATCTCTCAATTTAGCCAGATGTCCTGCCTAATCCCAAATGCCCCTAACTTTTTTTACATTTCTATTACATTTTAGTGAGTTTTTTATATTGACATGGATATGTTTAATAGCTGGGGTCAATCCTAAAATTTTGTCCATTTTTCTGTCCATTTTTCTTATCCGTAAAAACCGTCACGAAATTCCTTGACGGTGACTTTTAGACATTTTGTCAAACTTTTTGAACTTGGAAAAATTTCCAGATTTTTAGTGACTTTTCGAACTTGGAAAAGTTCAGAGATAATGCGACTTTTAGGCATTTGGTCTGACATTTCAATATTATGGGCATAAAGGAACATATCCATGTACAAATAAGTATGCCCGCTTGAAGAGTTGATCTATCTTCTTTTTGTGTCCATTTTTCGTGTCTATAAATTCCTTGACGAAATTCCTTGAAGATGACTTTTAGACATTTTGTCAGACTTTTTTGGGCTTGAAAAAATTTTCAGATTTCCATTGACTTTTGAACTTGAAAAATTTCAGAGATAATGCTGTCTTTCAGAGATAATACTGACTTTTAGGCAATTTGTCAGGCAAACAATTTAGGCTTTTTGAACTTGAAAAATTGACTTTCAGACATTTTGTCAGACTTTTTTGGGCTTGAAAAAGTTTTAAGAATTCGAATTAATTTTTGCACTAGGAAAATGAACTTGAAAAATTTCAAAAAAATTCAAATCAGACATTTTGTCAGACAGCTTTTTACCCAAGACTGACTTTTAGACATTTGTCGGACTTTTTTGAATGAGAAAATTTCGAACATCACAACTTTATGGACTTGAAAAATTCAATGATCAAAAGCATATTCTATGTTTGTAAAAACGTTGGAAATCTCCATAAAATTGTAAAAAATATTGTAAAAATTTCCAAAAAATCATGGAAATTGTGGAAAATATTGTAAAAATTATTAAAATAGTAAGTGATTAAAATCAACAAAAATATCGTAGAAGTGGTCACAATATCACGAATCACAGAAAAAAAATTGTAAACGTTGTTGAGATTGCTTTGAAAACCGCAAAAATATCATTAAGATCGTCGAAAATGTTGTTTAAATTATTTAAATTGTCACCAAAATCCGTAAAAATAATGTCAAAATTGTTTAAGAATCATAAATCGTCAAAAACTTAGTTAAAATTTCTTGAAAAAAATCATTGAAAAAAAAATTGTTGAAAGGATCAAAAAAATAATGAAAAGCATCGAAAAATTCGCAAAAATTTTGAAAATATTCCTGAAACCCGTTGAAAATTTCTGTAAATGTAGTTGAAGTGCTATAAAAAAACGTTGCAATATTCACAAATTTTCATAAAAATCATGGTAAAAAAATTATTACCTACCTAAAAAAAATATTGTGAAAATTCCAGCAGTTTTTTCGAGATTTTTGACTGATTTCATGTCTTACATTAGGTACATTTTTTCTGATTTTCGTGAAAATTTCGACAATTATAACAACATTTTCAACGGTTTTCACATTTTTTTGATAATTTTTTTCATATTTAAAATTGTTTTTATGAATATTTTAACAATTTTCGAGAGATTTTCGGCAGTTTTAATATTTTTTTATCATTTAAAGGATGTTTATCAACTTTTATGACAATTTTAACTTTTTTTGCGAAATTTCCAACGATTTTCATAATTTTTGAACCATTCCTACAATATTTTTACTGATTTTCTGTCAACATTTTGACAATTTTAATCATAAGTTCAATTATTTTTATAATTTTTTTACAATTTTTTCTTTGTTTGAATCATTTTTGCGAAAATTTCAACAATCTTTCAACTTAATCATTTAAAATATTGTAAAATTGGTCAAAAGATCATGAAAACCGTCTGAAATTTAATCTAAATTTAATGCACGGTGGACTAAAAAAAAAAAGAAGAAATAATGTTCTAGCGAAGTGAGAGTAAAAGTTTTTAAAAAAGAATATTTCCAACATTTTTAACATAGTTACATAGGTAGGTACATGGTTGCCCATTCTTAAAGTCGATGGTTTTGGAAATGGAAATAAAACTTTAAACTGCAAAAATCTGGAAAACTAAGCTGTTTAGAAGAAAACTGATAGCTCGTAGAAGAAAGAGAAATTCAAGCTCTACAATTTTCATTCCTTGCATTTTTTTTTCGTAGCGCCCTTAGTTTGGCCAGAAAATCCAGTTTTTAATTTTTGAGTAAATCGAAAGAATTGAATTTGAACGATTTGTAAAATTTTTAATGTGTATTTTTGGCAACATTGATATTTCCTTTACATACTTATGAGAAACCGATGTGTTGGTATCATCAAACAGACTCACCTCGAAGTACTTGTACTTTAAACGAGCAGTGTCCGAAACATCCTCCCTCTCCTCTACTTAGCGACAAAGTGGGCCCACTTAATATGGAATGTCACAAATAAAGATACATTGGAAAGCTGAATTTTGAATGTTTCATTTATCTTGGAAGGAGAGAGAAAATAAAAATTATTATTTCAATGTTAAAAACCATCAACTTTCAAATTCTCGAGTTCCCTTTCTGAAAATTTTCAACTTACGATTCTATTTAGACAACTTTTCATCAAATTGTTCCCGTTTGCTAACTTTTTCAAACATGTCTAAAAACAAGCTGGCCCAATTTTCATAAACTAAAAATATTTCCTACATAAAAGTAACAAAGGAAGAAGTAACGCTTGTAGGATTGCCAAATATAGTCCAACGAATATTTTCCATTTAATTGCCACGTACTCGAGTTTGAGGTCAGGTCAGCGTCAAAATTATATGAAAATTTTTACCATCTCTCCGACGCTGGTAAAATTCGTTCTCCGGCGAAATTTCGTTTACGAGTTTAATTTTTGGAATTTTCGCGAAAAACAAGTATTTCATCTTGACTTGATTATATTAAAATGATTATCTCGTAGGGAAGAATTCAACGTATAAAACAACCTGGTATATTTTAATAATTTGAAATACGCAAAATGAAGATTTTACGAATCGCTCTGCATCATAAATACCTGACGTTTCGCAACCTAGCACCACTTCATTCGTTCGTTTCGTGCTACGAAAGATATTCTATATTATTAGGAAACCCGTATCCTAAAAATAAGTTGAAAAGTTTCGCGAGTATTATGAAGAGGTTTGCGAAAAAAAAAATGCGTAGAAAAACAAAAATACATAGACGTATAAATCAATCGAAACTTGATTTATTCCAAAGCTGTAAATTGTTGGGAAAGTGATATAAAAATTTCGTCGAAAACGCGTTATCACAAATTGGAAAATTTTTTCCCCCTTCGAATATGTATTATCGGTTTGGCGCGTATTCGAGAAAACAATTTTCATAATTGTTGGAAAAAAATTTCGTAGCGAAGCTCGTCGACGTAAAAAAACTATCTTGAGAATTGTATCATCGCGTATCATGTGCATTATTCCAGACTACGAGACTACTTTCTTCAATTATCGAACGATTTGAAAAAAAAAAAAACTCCTACAAGGAGTTGGAAATATCGCTCGTAGTGATTTTCACTGGTGCCTGGTAGACACACAATCGAGCTTTCGAGTAAATACCCTGTATATATAATACACAACAAGGTCTGGAAAACAGGGCAACCTGGTTGGCTAACAAGGGATATAGTATATGTACACCGTATACCAGGCCAGCTCCCTCGTTTAATGTTTTAATTACGGAGCGAAGGCGAGGGAGTGAAAAGGGGAGAGCGCGCACGCCGTAAAAAGGAATTAATAAAGGCAGCTGGACTTTTTACATCCGTTTCGTTATTCATAAAAGGCCCCGTTATAGTGATACTGTGTATACGTTCGGTAACCCCCTTCTTGCCACCAATCGTACTGGCCAGCCGGGCTCCTCGTTCTAATAAATAGCGAAACTTTCCACAAAAGATAGCACTTTTAAAACTTTGGCGAAATTTTTAAAATATTAATACAATTTTTTAAACCAGCTCTTAAACGGTAAAGGTGACCGGCGATGAATTTGCCAGTGCCCGTATTCTTGAACCAACCACGTACAGTGGTCTCTAATAATGAGAGGAAAAAACCTTCACCGTGGAGTACTCGATCAAAAATATTAAAATTATAGCCACCTCGCGAGCACGCAGCACGTTAACCCTCGTCGATAATTTAATTTTATATCGGTCATCGCGCGTATCGCGTTTGATGATTTTAAAACGCACAATGTAGATATAGTTTACTCTAGAAGCGTGGGTGTAGTGGATAGGGGGTGGAAGGGGGCGATGAAACGAACTCGTTAATATTACTTTTGCGAAAATGATGTTCGGCGAACAGTGTAATGCGCTGTTTGCCTTTGAACTTTTTACTCTCCGATGGTGGAATATCGATGGCGTGAAAATTTTTACATTTTTGATGTTACGTTTTAATTATTTTAACCTGCTTTTTTCCATCTTGGTTGAAGCCAATTTCTATAGTTTACTTGGCGGAGCTAATTTTAAATCAATTAAACTGGGGATAGAGTGATTCTTCGGAAACTGTCAGCTGGTAATTAAATAGAATTTGATTTGACGGGTGGAATGAGTCTGCCGAAGAAATCCTTATGTACCATTTTTTTTTTTTTTTTTTGTAAATTAAAAGACTCGCAGTATTATTAAGATTTGTATTGCTACTGAAGTAAATAATTTGGAATATTTTTTCTGCTTTCAGGTAATTATTGGTGATTTACTATAAATTTGGTTGTAATGAATAATTCGTCACAATTTTCAGGTAATTGTTGATAATTTTCTATGATATTCTTGGTAATTCTTAGCTCTTCGGTCACAATTTTCATGTAATAACCGATAATGACCAAAAAATGTCATTAAGAGGAGGTAAATGAAATTCGAGAGGAAGAAGGCGACGGATTTTTTCCAATCTGCTTAAAAAAAAGAGAGATGTAATGAAATAGATCCACTCTTCAAGTGGACATATTGGTAAATGGATGTCTTTGTAAGATTCATAAATTTTCAAAAGTCTAACAAAAAGTCCTGCTTCTGCTCATTGAATTTTTCAAGTCCATAAAGTCGTGATATTTGAAAATTCCTGGAAATTTTCCTAGTCCAAAAAGTCATTTGAATTCTGAAAAATTTTCCAAGTCCAAAATATCTACAACTCATTGTAATAGATTTTCGTAAGTGAATTTCTTGATGACATTTTTTTGAAAAATTTTCGAAATCCAATTCCAAGTACCAAAAGTTGGTAGAAATCTGAAAATTTTTCCAAATTCAAAACAGCTTGACAAAATGCCTAAAAGTCACCCTTAGGTAAAAAGCTGTCTGACAGAACGTCTATGCTTTGAACTTTCTTGAAATTTTTCAAGTTCATAAAGTTGAAATTTTCCAGGTTCAAAAATTCATTTGAATTCTTAAAAATTTTCCAAGTCCAAGAAACTCAAGCAAAATTCCTAGAAGTCAGCATGACGGAATTTCGTGGCGTTTTTTCACAGGTCTTGTCATCGATGAAGCATATCCTAGATGCTAAAAATGTGGCTTGGATTTTGATCAAATTCACGAAGGATAGTTTACTTTCAGTTCAAAATCTCAGAATTCTTGATCAAAAAGGAGTAAATCTAGGGGTCATTAAATTTGGTTATTATGAGGAGCTCGATTGAATACACCTTCGAGCATCCCACCAATTGGTTGAAAAGTTGAGGAGATTCATTGCATTTAAGCATATCAATTGCTCAGAACGAAGAAGTCGTAATCCACAAAATGGCAAAAATTTTGTTTGATTGATAGCTCAAGACCCCTTCAGGCACATGAATCACAAAAAAAAATTAGTTTGAAATTTTTCAGTTGCAGCATGTTCGATCTAAGCAGTCGGTAAGCTTCAATATTCCAAAAAAATGAAATATTATTGGACTCTAGGTTTGGACTGTTGAAAATATATTTAATTGAAATGGTTCAAAACATGTTTGCAGTTTAGGCACCTGTAGCCAACTTTTGAACTTTTCATTAATCTGGATGGAAATAAACTAACTGTTGAAAATAATGGAATTTTGGGTGGTGAAATCGCGATGTTGCAAAGATAGTCATAAAGTTCATAAAAATCATTGAAATTATTACAAAAGTTGTAAAAAAGTAGTCAAAAATGTTTTAAACGTCGTAAAAATTGTTAAGAATTTCATAAAAATCGTTGAGAATGTTGTAAGATGTGAAAAAGTCGTATAAAATTTTAGATACTCGTATTTCATAATTTTTATGAATTTTTAAACATTTTTCACATCATTTCTGACATTTTTGATGATTTATTACAACTTTTACAACATTTTCAATGACTTTCATGAAATTTTTGACAATTTTTCCATCGTTTCGGACATTTTTCATGAATTTTCCTCAACTTTTTCAACATTTTCAATGATTTTAATAAGATTTTGAATAACATTTACAACGTTTTTAGTGATTTTTGAATGTTTGAACATTTATACATCGTTTTACGCACTATTCACAAATTTTTCAACATTTTCAATGATTTTTATGAAATTTTGAACAACTTTAACAACATTTTAGACAATTTTCGCGATTTTTTTTCCAACTTTCGCAAAAGTTTCAATACTTTATGTGAAATTTTAACACCGATTTCAGCCATTTTTCACGACTTTTCCACAACTTTTGCAACATTTTTAATGATTTTTATAAAAATTTGAACGTTTACACACCGTTTTATGCATTTTTCACAAATTTTTCAACATTTCCAATGATTTTTATGAAATAACTTTTACAACATTTTAAACAATTTTCACAATTTTTTAATGAATGAAATTTTTTTCTTGATTAATATGTGCTAAAATAATAAACGAAATAGTATTTTGTTGAATTTTGCTCAAATTTCCAAAAACTTGTGGTTGAAAGTCTGAAAAATTTTGAAACTCGATTTTCTGTACCAATTTCAAATTCAAATCAAAAATTTTCTTATAATCTCTTCATTTTGGGTTTTGTTTTATGAAACTACGAAAATTTTATTTTAAGTTTAGGGGGCCTAAAATATCAGAGTTACGAAATCAAAATTCCAACTTTTTTCTTTTTAAATTGCAATTATAAAAAAATTGGAGAGGTATGAAATTGAAATTTTTTCACTATGTCTCTTTATTTTTAAGAGAGAGTAGTTGAGTGCAATTTTTTCCAACTTGTAGCGAATCTCACACCAAAAGTTGAAAGCAAATGATTTTGTTTTGATTCTTATTTTCGTCTGAAATTTCAATTTTCACTGGTTTTTGGACTTTGTGCATTAACCCGACCTCAGTTTACATGATGCAATGAATTTTTTCAATTTCATCCATCAAATCACTCCAGGGCACAAAAGGGTTGATAACTTTTGAAAACAAGAACAAACGAGCATTATACATAATTTTTCAAAAAAAATTCAAAGTTGAAAAATCGATATCATATCACGTTTTTTTTCTGAGATCTTATATTTCAGTTTGAAGAATTGAAAAATACGAGTTCAAGTTCTTTTTTGATGAACCAGAGAAGGGGTTGCTCAAGGTCATGAATGTATTTAGATAACAACCATCGTACCTAACTTCAATTTTTTTCTTGCGAAAGAAAAAATTCTTTATTATTTTTTTTTCAAATCTGAGATCGCTATTATACTCAAAAATCATTTACTCACATACCTGCATTCTTTCATTCTGTTCCAAAAATCAAAAAAAGAGGATGTCTTCTTTTTCCGAATTGAATAAAAATCTAAAATGATTAAGAACTTATTACCTAATCCACCTTTTTTTCGCACTAGCGAAATGCAACCCTCCTTATTACAAATCACCCTTCTACAAACACATTCTTCAAATCTCATTACAACACAATTTGATCGTTGAACAAAACAAAACACATTCGAAAACACGGAAACGCCTCGTTCATGCGGACAAGTTCTCTGCAAATACCCGTCAATAAAACGACGCTTTAATTTATACTTCTATGACAACATCGACGTATATGGGCGTAAACGTATATACGAAATAACATCGCGTTGTTTAGACGTGTAATTAAAAAATCGAATAATACTTGATTATTATTTAATATGGTAGTTTTTTTTTCTGGGTTGCTGTACGTTGTCTTGAAACGTTCCGCAGCACGCCAAGAGCACCATGGCTTTTCTTTTTCTCACGCGAGCGATTTATAAATAAACTCGTATAAGCTTCGTCGAAAAGGCAATTAATTAACTGTCGATTAACGACGTAAAGTGGAATACTTATTAGCGTTAGAAGATCCTTGTGCTTTCATTTTCTTCCTCTCTCTCGAGTTTTCTCGCAGCGCGGCGCGGCGCGACGCAAGATTCTATCGCCTTTTTATCCTTTTCTTATACTTAGATGCTTCTTCGACGTCGTGTTGAATTTGAAACAAAATAAAATTTTCAACATTGACATATCGTTCAGTTTCAAGATAAATAGGAAATCCAATTAGATGTTATTTCTTTTCTTACTCAGCTGCACGTCTAGAGTCATTTTCATCGAATACTTCTTCGAGAATGAGAAGGAAATGTAGGAGGAAAGTGATTGCGGGATATTGAAACATCACTAATCATACAAATTGTTTCCCAAATTGATGAAATATTGACAAAAGATCGATTCTTCGATATTTCAATCAAGTTTTGCAACATTTTAAGAACAATTGGATGGCTGGCTAGAAAAAGAGCGTTACTGCAAATGTATAGTTTTGAGAAAAACACGTTTGAAGTATTTGAAACTACATATTAGGTAAGTTAGAGTAACTGGGCCAAGAGGTGTCTGGGCCATGCCTTCCCCAAAACCCTCCAAAACCCCCTTGGAAAAATTTGATGGTTGCATGGTGACATTTACATGGTAAATCTTACCATAACAACAGTCATATGGTTCTTAACTCACCTTGAGGAGGCACTAGACCTTTTTGATTTTTTTTACTCAAAACTGCCATTTTCAATTCCCCTTTCCCGCTTGATTGCAACCCATTTGACGTGTTTCTGCGATTTATTGGTTGAGAGAGGATGAAAGTACATGCCTGATGTGAAACTGAGTTGAAACTTCCATTGAGGAAGATTTGAGGCTATATGGCCCATTTGCCCCACGTGAGCTTGAATTTTGAGGCAACTGGGCCATGGTGATTGGGGAACTGAGCCACTATAAAAAATCAAATTTTTTCATGTCGTTCTCGACTAATTTCAGGTCACTGAACGAGAATTTGATATTTATATTGATCCAGCTAACGTAGTTCTGTAGGCGTCAGTGAACCACTTACGAATTTCATTTTTTTATGTGAAAGAGAATGATATGTTCGTTCTTTTCTAACCAGACATTTAATTTGTATCCATGGTGTGCTCGAATCGCTGAATTGAAAAAAGATGGAGTAGTTTTGTAAAGGGAAAAAGAAAAAGCGTCGCTGATGCCCTTGATTTAACCCGATTCACGAAGTTGGGAAAAGCTAAAAATGATACACACCTTTTCCATAATTAAATCACACCTTCGCCATCGCCTCGCGGGAAAAAGTTGATAAATATCGAGTTCATTAGCTTTTCGTGGGTTCACCTGGTCTTTTTTCGAAACACCCAGCTTCTTCAATCAAACCCTGGAAAGCTCATTTCGTCGAGCCACGTACAGTATACTTACTATACGCTTTTCAGACACATCATAATGTCACTTTATCAAACTGACATTTCAAATAAAATTACTTTTAAAAGCCTCGACGAAATAGATGCTCCGCTTTAAAAACGTCGCGTCGCGTCACCTCGTTCAAAATCTCGACTATGTCGTCATTGTCGGATCGCGGGGTATAGACCTTACCTTACACCGTTCATTAAAAACTGTAACCTGTATACAATGAGATTTATTCTACCAATGATATCGTGCTCGGCATACAACCTACGTATACGAATTCAATCTAGTAGCGGCGAAAACCGAAACCCTTTTTCGCGAGAAGCTAATGCCCAGCGTCATTACTGTGCACACGAGATACGTAAGTATATATTAGAAAATATTGGCACTGGGTCAAAAATGCACGAATGGCGAAGGGGCAAAGAAACACCCTGTAGCGAAAAAGCCACGAATAAAAAAATTCCCAGTTTCGAAAAAGGTCAAGTTTTAACGCGATGTTCAATAATTCTGAAATCAATATAGTAAATTGCTTTTTTTCCGTCCTCTGTAATGCGCGGCTCCGGGTATACCATTCTCGTAGAAAGTGCAAGGAGCGAGGAGATGAAGAGCGCAAGAATTTATTCTAACGTTACTTCACTCACTGAAGCAGCTTATTTCTTCATCTTATCGCGATCGGACGGTTTATTGACCTTAAATTCTTCGAAATCGCCACCCGATATATTCTCGAAACGAATGAGCGACTCGAATGAAGGTAACGTCAAGGTAATGTACGAGCAGTCTAGCTCGCGCAAAACTATACTCGGCGCAGAATAATTCTGTCAGAATACACTCCGGTAAATAAAAAAGGTTTTTGGAGGCCGGAGCGTACACATCCGCATAACACGCAGCCTAATTAAATGCGCGGCCGCGTAGTGCGCCACGTCGAGCCACGCAAAACCAAAGGTAAAACCGTGCTCATTATTAGATAAGAAACAAAGTTAATTCAAAAAGTTAGCTCCAAAGGTGACCACACACACAGTTAAATTAATTACGTCGTCTGCACACGCTATGCTACTCAATTTAGGCCGCCAACACCGCTTTCTCTACCTTGGCTAAAACGTAATTATACCATCCGATACCGTACCTATACCTATACGTTGCATATTATCGTGTGAGCCTTTGCCACCGCAAACAAGGCCTTATACTCTCAAGAAGCTATATCCCTCCGCTTTATAGTTTTATCTATGAATGTAGAGAGGTTCCGCATCCTGCCAGATAATACCAGCGTTTGCGAATCAACCGCGTATTTTGGAATAAAAACAGTCGTAGTTCCAATTGTCATCGATGTATTTGGAGGAAAATGCTTTGGAGATGAAGTTTTTTATCTATGAGGATTAAACTTTTGTAGTGGAAATCAAAATTTGCTAATATTGTGATAGGATTGTAGATTTTTTCATCTCAGAAACATCTTAGAGGATATTGAGCTGGATTAAAGATTCGATCACTCTTTCAAAAATCATTTAATAATCGTATTTTTACTATTTTGGCCCATTCATTTCAAGACTAATCTTACTTACTTATTTATGTATGATGACTACTAACTGAAAACTATGGAAATAGGTACACGATATGCAACATCTGTAATGTAAATGTGACCTTGACGAAGTACGAGTATATACCTAACGATATAGCAATGGGAAAAATACATGGTAAAATACAAATTCCCCAACTTGGAAATGGGTGGAGCAACATAAATCTGACCTTGACCTTAAACACAATGAAGTAATAGTAGGAGGAGTATAATGTGATAACATAGAAGCCCCAACTTGAATGTAGGCGGAGCAATGTAAATGTGACCTTGATCGTTTGCACAATAGAGTAACACTGGGAAGGGCATATGTTAACATAGAATCCCCAACTTGAATATAAATACATATAGTATGAGCGATGTAAATATGACCTTTCACGCGTCGTGTTGTAACTAGTTACTGTTCAAGTAACTTTGTTGCTTTTTTACTTTTTAGCGCAAGATATGCTTTTCGATGGCCAAACCCGCGAAAAATGTTATGAAATTTCAACACGAAATTCCCTGGCCTTAACTTTTAGACATTTTTCCAGACATAAGATTTTTTGGACTTGGAAAATTTTAGAGATTATGCTTATTTATACCCATTTTACCAGACTTTGAGGAGAAATTGAGACCCGATGACTTTCAGACATTTTGTCAGACATTAGACTTTCTGGACTTGACAAAAAAAAATTTCGTTGATTTTATGAGATTTTCACAACATTTTAAACATTTTCTAATGACTTTTTCACCATTATTTTCATAATAATTTTCAATGTTTTAGCATAGATATGATTTTGCGATGACCTAATCCGTGAAAAATGGGGCAAAATTACCTCATGCTGATTTTTTCAGATTTCCATCAACTTTTTGAGCTTGGAACATTTTAAGATATTGCTGACTTTTAGACATTTTTGTCAGACAAACACTTTAGACTTTTTGAAATTACAGAAATCACGCTGGTTTTTAGATATTTTGTCAGGTTATTTCAGACTCTCTGAACTTGAAAATTTTTTCAAATTTCAAACGATTTTTTGGACTTGGAAAATATTCAGAAAATGCTGACTTTTTTGACATGAAAAATTTCATAAGGTGGTCAGCTGACTTTGAAACTTGGAAAAAGTTGAATCGTTTTAAAAATTTGATTTTTAGACATTTTATGAGACAGGATTTCAAGTTGAAAAAAAATTGTGATTTGTTTCTTGTAAATGTAAGGTTGAACTATCTAGTCCTTTTAAAAAATGTAGAAATCTTGAAGCAGAAGTAATCGTTGAAATTGTTGAATCAGAAGATCATGAAAATCATGGATGAATTTTTATAAAAATGAGTAAAAATTTCGTTTAAAAGGTCACAAAAACCAATACGTATCGAAAATCTTGTAAAAATTATGAGAAAATTTAAAAAAATTGTTGAAAGATGTAAAAGTGTTTAAAATGTCATAAATGATAAAAAATCATGAAAATTTTGGAAAATGATGTGAAAACTCTTGCAGTTTTTAGGGGACTTTCGTCGAATTTCTTTATATTTTTTTTGATCGCTTCTACAAAAAAATGTTTTTACTTATTATGAAAATTTTAACAATAATGTAACAATATTTTCGACGATTTTCATAATTTTTTTCTTTCTTCAATTGATTTGCCTGGAAATTTTAACATTTTTTACATCATTTTCGAAGGTTTTCATAATGTTTTACCACTTCTACAATATTTTTACAATTTTTCATGCCAATTTCGAAATTTTTTCATGCAAGTTTCGGCGATTTTTATACTTTTTGTCCCATTTTTACAATTTTTTTTAATAGATTTTTGTCAACAATTTGACCAATAAATTTATCAAAAATCTTGCAAAAATTATTGAAATCGTCATAAAAATTGATGAGATTCCCATAAAAATCATTTACAATATTTTAAAAACGGTTAAAAGATTATAAAAACCGTCGAAAATTGTAATAAAATTTCTCAAAGTATAATAATCAGTAAAAACTTCGTTGAGACGTTCAGAAAAATCATTAAAAGTTTTGAAAATCTCGTAAAAATTGTTAAAATACCCTTAACAATCGTTGAAAAATATAAAAGTGGTTAAAATATCATAAAAAACGTTGCAATATTCACAAATTTTCATAAAAAACAGTAAAAATAACGCAAAAAATGGCGAAAAATTAAAAAATTTTTGGAAAAACGTTGTGAAAATTACAGCAATTTTGATGAGAGTTTCGACGGATTTCATGATTTGTTAACCGTTTTTACACTCTTTTTATTACTTTTTGTCTGAATTTATTGACAATTTTAACAACATTTCTGTCAATTTTTATGTTTATTTTTAAAAAGTGCAACATTTTTTACGAAATTTTCAACACTTTTCATAGTTTTTACGATATTTTCTGAGATATTTGAAGAGTTTTTTTTATAGCCATTTGAACAATTTTTACGAAATTTTTGACCATCTTCATGTTTTTTTTTTTCACTGTTTTTACAGTATTTTTGTCAACTTTTGTCAATATTTTGACGATTTTAACAAGATTTTAGACGATTTTCATGATGTTTTGATGATTTTTTTCATGCTTTGAAAGAATGTTTTTTGTGTATAATTTTTTTTATTTTTTTTTAATTTTCAACGGTTTTTATGATTTTTTGGGCATTTATACGATCTTTTAACCAATTTTTATAACAATTTCAATAACTTTTACAACATTTTCAATAATTTTCAAGATTTTTGGACTATTTTTATAGCATTTCTGCAAATCTTCATAAAAATTTTGAACATTTTAGCATCATTTTCAACAATTTTTATGAGATTTTCGACAGCTTTCATGATTTTGCAGCCATATTAACGATATTTGTACCAATTTTTAACGCAATTTCAATCATTTTTGCCACATTTGAAACATGTTTCATTATTTTTTGACAATTTTTACAATATTTGCGCAAATTTTTATAAACTTTTTTATCATCTTAACAACATTTCTTGCAGTTTTCATGTTTTTTGGACCAATTTGGTTTTTGGTTGATTACTCTCTTGATAAATATTGATTGCTATAAAGTTACTTTTATTTTTTGGAAAAATTCAGTTACGATGCCTGACCTCGATCAAGTGTGCATCAAAACAACAAATGGAGGAGAAAACTTCGACATGAATGTTTTATTTCGAAAATGGGTATAGCTTCTCTCAATATCTAGGGACAAGAAACTCGATTCGTTTCCGGAGTTTCACAATAAGCTAGTTTCGTTACTGCAAATACGATGTGTTTTAGTTCGCTCGACGAAAATAATTTATTTAATTCTTCGTTCGTAAAGCATCGGATTTCTTTCTCATTGGAAAAAATTTCAATTTATAACTCGTTGTAGATATTCATTTACACAACGCAACGGTACTAAGTACGATAAAAGGTACTCGGAACTTTTTCATTTCGACATTACACCGAGCGTGGGTAGGTATCATGGGAGGTATCCGAAAGATGAACGAGAAAAGCTTGTGGTTAAACAATGCAACGAAGATTCGCTGAGAGGGTGGAAAAAAGAAACCGCGAGCTTGCATATCGAGGTTGAAAAAACTATTAAGTGGATGTTGCATGGTAGAATGAAAAGTTTTTAATGAAATTAAAATTTCATTACCCGAAGACGAGCTATTATGTCGACATCCGAAACCGCTATACGGGAGGTTTTTTTTTCGGGTATTTTTTTCATCCCTCGCCACGTTACCGAGCGCGGAGTGCTAACAATTTAACGCGGATTTAGAATAAAAAATTAACCGAGGCGATCCTTTAACGCGAAACAAATTACCGTAATATTTTCGTACGTCGAGGATAAATTTCTGGGGCGAGATTTCCAAGATTTACGCAGTTCGCAAGGCGCGCTTTACTGTCGACAATTAACACCTTAATATTTTTTTTATGTAGTGGAAAAACTCGCGCCGAACGAATGAACGAAATTGCAAAAGTAAAATGGCGCGAATTACGTCGGTGGTTTTTCAAATTTTACTGCAGATTTTCAAATGAGAAAATTTCCAGGTTAGAGGGTGGCTTCATCTATGAAAATATTTACGATTCGATGTGTTTCGAAGGGCGAAAAAGTTTCGGCCTTTTGTGCTAAAAAGTGGCGAGTGTTTTTTTTTCGCTGGGAAATTTTTTACATTCCAGATCAACGACGCTGATATGAGTTGAGTTATTCTTAGAGGAAAATTTTAATTAAAATGTGAAATTTAATTTATCGGTAACATTATGAAATTAACGAAACTTTTTTAATATTGTAAATATAAATTTTTTCGTTACGATACATAAAAAGAATGGGAAAAAGGTCAATATTTGTCATCGAACGGGATGATTAAATTAGTAAGGTGTTTTTTTTTTTGTTATTCATTCCCGTGTGTACTCATGGTCGACCTTTTCCCTAAGCTGTAGCGAAAAAATTCTCACGTAGTTGGAAAAGCACGACGAAATTTTTCCAATATTACGAAGCCTTGAATAAATATTGTATGTTTTCGTTCGGCTGACGCAGAATTTCTATATTCGTATAGCGAGCACCTGTTTGAATTATAATGTTTGCATAAAATAAAAGGGCAGACTGTATCGACGAACGTCAAATCATCGATATACCTGTAGCTTAATTACCTACTCGATGTTATTTCGCGAGTAATAGGTTCCTACGTAGGTGGTGTTTTTCTCCCGCAAGAATACAGTAACAAGAGAAAAATACCTCGGTATAGAAAAAGTATATAGGGGTGTAAAATTAAAGACCCTAAGCTCGCGGTGCGAGTTTTTATTTGCTCATTCATCACGTAGTGACATATTTCCTCAGATGGAAATTTTTTCCGCCTGGTATTCTTCCACATATTTTGTTCATTTAGGATATTTTTTTTCTATCAAGAGGAATTTGCGGCGCGATGGTGGTTTTTTTCTGTCGAGTAGTTTATCTTGCGCTATGTTCGCTTTTAAATTAAAGGTGTGGTAATATTCGCTTCCATTAACAAAGATTTACGGTCATTAAGTTCAAAAATAAAAGTCGTAAGATAAAAAACTAGGTGTTTTGTTAATGCTGCTGGTTGGTGGTGTTTTTTTTTTCATATGACCTGAGCTGTGTTCGAGTTCTTCCGTTTGTACTGTTTAGCATTTCTCATTAAGACTGATGTGTTTTAAGATGATTTGAGGAGCAGAGCGAAACGGAAGGCGTTTTGTGTGGAATGCACGGTACAGCGAGCTAAAACGATAGCGGTGAATTGTAAATGAGGCTCGGGTGATGATTTGGGTTACTTTTAGCACACCGGGGTTGTATATATTAATCAGATAATGGCGGGTTTGGCCTATTCCTAGGCAGAAGAATTCTTTTACCAGAGGTTTCCAGCCTTTGGTTTGTAATGGTAAGAAAATTTTCGATCGTTTAAGGTTTTTAAATTTCATTTTCAAGGGTGCCCCACGAAAAAATTCATATGATGTGAGGGAGAAGGGGTGGGAAAAATTAAAATTGAACTTTCATGCTAGGGTGGCACTTCTTTTCAAATTTTGAATTTTTTTCATCTTTCCATCCAAAATTTTTTCTTTTTATGGGAAAATGATTCCCTATTTTTTATTTTTTCCTCAACTGAATTTCAAATGGCGCCTTCAAGCCCACATTTTAAAACATTAAAGAAATGAAAATTGGATAAAATTGAGTAATTTTTGATTTTTTTCGTTCCAGGCTCTTTCAGTAGGTATTCCTTCTGATAAAAAAATAATAATTGTAATTTTTAATCCCCTCACCATGTGTGATAAAAATGAAAGTTCGATGGGGGTTCAAATTTTAGTCCACTTAAGGAGCCGCCTATTTTCTCATTGTATAAGATAAACAAAATTTGAGGGGCATTTCCAATAAAAAGGGAAGTGTAAGGCGGGAATGGAGCAAAGAAAAAATCAAAAATGAAAAAATTTTCGTCACAATTTTTAATTTTTTTGAAAAGGGAGAGTTTTGGCACCACTTATTTTGCATGTAGGGAGCTGAAACTTTCCAGGAGTTATTTTAGCAAAGAATATGCTCTCGATATGGGTAATCTCGCGAAAAAACTGACGAAATTCCGTCGCAATATAATGAAAGTCGTTGAAAATGATGTTGAAATTCTCAAAATTTTTAGAAAAATTGGTAAAAATATTGCAGAACCCGTTCAAAAATCAATAAAATTGTCGTAAATGATAGAATTGTTGAGCTTTACGTGAAAACCATTTTAAATATTGTAAAAACGGTCAAAAAATCATGAATAACGTCGAAATCTCATTAAAATTAAAAAAATTCTCATAAAAATAAGTAAAGGTTTCGTTAAAAAGGTCAAAACAGTCATGAAAAGTACCAAAAATTTCGTAAATTTTTTTTAAAAATTCCTAAAAATTGTTGAATTTGTCAAAATTATTGGAAAAATTGATACAAATGTTGTTAAAAATCATTAAAACTGTCGAAAATTCCGTTAAAATTATTCAGATTTCCATAAAAATTATTGAAAATATTCAGAAAGCGGCTATAAAATCATGAAAATCATTGTTGAAATTTTCAAAAAAATTGGTAAAAATATTGCACAACTTGTTAAAAAAATCAATAAAATTGTCGGAAATGACTTTTAAAACTGTTGAGATTTCTTTGAAAACTATTTTAAATGTTGTTAAAACGGTCAAAAGATCATGAAAACCGTCGAAAATCTGATTAAAATTCCTTAAATTTTCGAAGAAAATCATTGAAATTTCATTAGAAAGGTCAAAACAATCGTGAAAAGTATCAAGAATTTTGAAGAAATTCCTAAAAATCGTTGAAAATTGTTGTAAACGTGGTTGAAATATTCAAAAATTTTCCTGAAAATAAATAAAAAATAACGCAGAAATGGTAAAAAAAACACAAGAAAATTTTGGAAATTATTGTGAAAATTACAGCAATTTTTATTAAATTTTCGTCGAATTTCTTAATTTTTAAAATAATTTTTACAATATTTTTACCGATTTTTAAGAAAACAACAATTTTAGCGACTTTTTTGATGATTTTCATGATTCTTTGATCATTTTTTTCTCATTTCAAGTAACTTTTATCGGAATTTCAACAATTTTTACGATATTATTACCAAATTTTATGACGATTTCAATGATTTTTGTCACATTTTTAAAAATTTTCATGATATTTCGATCAATTTTACAATTATTTGGGTTGATTTTAATGAAATTTTTGACTATTTCAACAACATTTTCAACAATTTTCAACCGCTTTTATTATTATTTTAAATTATTATGAGAATTTTACCAATTTTTATCATGTTTGGACCAATTTTGCAATCTGAAATTTTAAAATCCAAAAAATCATCTGGCTTAAGAGAATTTCTGAAATTTTCCAAATCCGAAAAGTCATCGAAGGGCGACAAAATTTTGTAAGGCAAAAATTATCTTCACTTCCAGTCATAAGACATAGAATCAAGGAGAAAATTTTTTTCGGAATTGATCGATGGCCCCTTTTGTTAGATGATGAAAAAATTCACATTTTGAGTAGTTGATAATTTTTTTTTGTCCTACCCAGCCACTCAATATCGACTTCGTTTCATTTCTGATTTTTTGCGAAATTTTGATATTTTTTCTCAAAGTTTGCCAATCTTATGCAAATTTTTTACATTCGATGACCTTGAAAGTCTTTAAAATTGTCTTTGAATTCAACACCATAAACCTTATCACAAGGTTACAAATTTCAGAATTCGTAAAAAAGAATACTTAGAGCGCGACTTAGATACTCGTATCATTGTCGAAATACGATATCAATAATTTCACCATTTCCAAGGTTTCCTTCTCGATACGCAGTAATTTTTGCCGAGACCAAAATGATACACAAAGCGAGAAAAACAAGAAAGGGGATATTCTTACGACGCGACGATGATAAAATACCGACACAAAATACGTGCATACCTGAAAATCTGGAAAACAAAAGCGGACAGAAAATTAGTCGTAATAAAATCGGTAAATATTTAACTAGTTTTTGTCGAAGAAGACCTCGTCTCGGTGAAAAATACCTTTGATGTCGGATGTTTTTCTTTTCTCTCTTCGGTTTCGAATCGAGTAAGAAAGCGGTATTTTCACCCTGAAGAATGTATTTTTTACCTAAGGAATGTTTGTGTATCAATTTGTATACTTTTTCGTTTGAGTTTTTCTGGTACATCGCGTGCCGAAGAATCGGTATTTTTCAAGATGACTTTTTCCATTTCGATTTTCAAATATCGACATATTTCTCGGAAATAATTTCGCGTCGAGATGCGGTTTGCGGAGATGTCGGATAATTTCATCAATGTCGAGTTATCGAATGGATAGGAAGGAAAAAAGAGAGGTGGAAATTAGACGAAGGAATATAATTTCCACTTGGTCGAGGATCGAGCCAGGTATAAAGAGATGAAAGAGCAGTTTGAAAAGTACAATTATTCCGGTTCTCGAGGTGCGTGCTGCGAAAGGGAAGAGGGCTAAAAAAAATACAATTCACTGGTACCCGGAGAGTTAGCACTGCTCCAGAGTATTTAATTTTAAGCGATCTTTAGTCTTTAAAAGTTACTCTCGTCAAAGTTAAAAACAGACTTCGAGTAGCTCTTGAGATAATTTTCCGCGATTTAAGCACGAAAAGATTTGACGGATTTGTGTTGTAGCTCTCTTGCTCGGCTCGGGCGTCTCTTCTGATCGGTGTAGAGGCTGTAGTCGAGAGAAATTAAACAATTTTCAGAATTTCCACTTGGTTAATGCCGTGCAAATGGTTACGAGAATGACTTTTTTTACGTTTTTTTTCAAGAGCGACTATTATTTTACAATGAATCACGAACGACCGACTTGTGCGCCAGGAGGAGCACAACGGTGATGTTTTTTGTGCGGTTTTCTTTTCTTCTTAGTCTGCCTTTTTTTTTTCCGGTTCGAGATCGGAGTACGAATAGTTTATTAGCGGACCAAGCAGGCTGTTGAAAATGACTTTGAAGCTGCCGAAGCTTTTGAAAATTATTCGAACGAGAGGGATCCGCAACAACTGGCTGAAAAAAAGATGAGAGCGAATGAACTGTAGAATGGGAGAATTTTGCAAATTAGTCGTGTTTTTCGCGGAGTGAGCGGAGGTTTTGTGTGAAGGGGAGTGAGCGAGAAAGAGTTGAAAGCAGGTTGGGAGGACTGGTGCCTAAATAGTTGTTATAATAGTGTTAATGCGTGTTGTTTTTGTACGCTAGCCCGAAGACAATTACAGTTTTGGAATGGTGCCTAAATCAATTTCGGCAAAATTCCACTGACCCTTAGTACTTTTCGCCGGTTTCGCAGATGTGTCAGGAAGTCTATTCACGTTTAGAAGCAACTTTCGCTAAGTAAACAGAAAAATTCTTTTTTCTACTTTTTTTAATCTCGAAACTTGGATCGACTTCAATATTTGATTTCTTTTCAGTTCCGAGTGTATTGTAGGTACCTCGAGGACCGAGGTTTTTGTTCGACGCCGAAGTACTATACTCGAGTCATTAAATACCGAATGATTGGGTCTCGGCGTATTGAAAATTTATATGGTAGATCGTACCAATGAGATATTGTTGCGTTTGCCATGTAGATACTCGTATTTGCTCGGTCGGTGTATTTTTCAATCACAGACTAATGGGGTCAACATGAGATGCTTATCGTACAGTAAAATAGGTGTCATGTCATACATGTAAATTACACGTAAAAATGTTTTTTTTCTGTTTTTTTTTTTCACTCGGGGGCTAATGAATGACGTGATAAAAAGTTGTACGCGATGGTAATGAAATGTACCACACACGCGTATAGAATCTACGACGACACGTGGATGGTTTTATTCGGCGTGTATTACGTGGTTTTAACCGTAAAATGTAATCTAAATGCTAAAAAGGATATAATTTATATGAGCAGCTAACGTGGATTTTACGTATCGTACTTGTAAGAGACTTTAGTTCAAGACGAAAGATGTAAGGTGGAGGTGCGTTGACATTGGCACCATTCTAGGTTATTTTAAATTGCATAGTCTCGGTACGTAGTCGTAATTTAGAAAAGGGTATTTGATCGGGAGATGAGAACGAGGTGAATGGGCTGGCAACAAAGTTTTCTAACGACTTATACACTGGAGATGTACGTAGCATCTTATTAATTATCGTTATCGATGAAGGTTTGAAGCTGAAGTGAAGGTTACCTAGAGGTTCATAGCACGATGCACTCGGTACCTTTTAGTTTAATAATCTAAAAGCTTATGCTTTGTAATAAAAGCAGAAAACTGTTTTAGTGGAAAGGAATTCGGCTTATGTTTTTAATTAAAAAGATTTTTTTGCCAAACGTTCCCTTAAAAAATAAAGTTTTGTATTAAGGTATCGGTCGAGAAGACTATTTTCGCTCATGTATTTTGAAATTGGTGGTCTTGAAAAAAATACTTATGGAGAAGGCTCGAAAGCTACGAGAAAAAAATCAGAAAAAGTCTGAGATTAAAAAATTCTGTAGGCAGGTATTTAAAATTTTTTAAACAATAAAGATTTTTTTTGTAATTTTAATTTTAATTATAGAACCGGATGAAAAATTTTCTTTGATGATACAAAAAAAATTACAAAATCGTATAACCTATAAAAATTGGAATAAATCCATTCAAAATAAAATTAGATCAAAGGCTTTAGCAGGATAACAAAAATAAATCAGCCTACGATCACTTTTTTTCACTGTATTTTTCAAAAAATCTTTTTGTACCAGTAGGTATAAAATAATGATTTTAGAACATATTATAACATTTCCATACAATTTTAAAGAGGTTTAGAGAGGCGATAAGTACCTCGAAAAACAAGATTTTCACATTCTATTCACTATTTTTAGGCATTTTTTCGCCAATGGGAATGAATCTTGGTGAGTGGTAGAGGATCTTGGGTATGAAGATTCACATTTTTTTTGCGACGAAATTTCGTAACAAAATTCCTTGACGATGACTTTTAGATATTTTGTCAGATTTTTTTTGGATTTGAAAAAATTTTCAGATTTCAAATGACTTTTTGAATTTGGAAAATTTTCAGAGATATTCTGACTTTTACATATTTTGTCGGACAAACAATTTAGACTTTTTGAACTTGGGGAATTGACTTTCAAACATTTTGTCAGACTTTTCGGACTTGGAAAATTTTTAGCGTTGAAAGAAATTGTCGAGAAAAATTTTTGGATTGCATAATTTTCGTTAAAATGGTCATAAACGTCATTGAAAAAAGTTTTAAAAGTTATGAAAAAGTCTTCAAATGCTCGTACGCATCAAAACTTTCCAAGATAGTCAAAAATTTCCCTAAAATCCTTAAAAGTAGAAATGTTGAAAAAGTCGTAAAAAATGTGTGAAATGCTGTGAAAATTGTCAGAAACTACTTACAAACCATTCTTGAAAATGCTACAAAAGTTATGAAAAAGTAGTCGAAAATTTCCGGAATGGATTGAAACTGTTTTAAAAAGGAGAAAAAAATCTTTAAAAATGTTTGAAATGTTGAAAAAATTGTCGAAAATTTCATAAAATTCTTTTAAAATGTTGCGAAAGTTGTGAAAAATCTATGAAATTTTGATATTTCTCATGATCTATGTGATTTTTTTTTTACAATTTTACAACTTTTCAGATATTTTTGATGACTTTTTTACTGCTTTGGTAACGTTTTAAGTATATAAAATCCATGACATGTCTGTCTGTCTGTCTGTCTGTCTGTCTGTCTGTCTGTCTGTCTGTCTGTCTGT